>PVHY01002009.1:90277-138447 GCA_004024945.1 Uropsilus gracilis
TCCTTCCTTCCTTCCTTCCTTCCTTCCTTCCTTCCTTCCTTCCTTCCTTCCTTCCTTCCTTCCTTCCTTCCTTCCTTCCTTCCTTCCTTCCTTCCTTTGTGGTAGTGTTTGTTTTTTGATCTTCAGGTCTTATAGTTCTTTGTAGGTTTCAGTAAATCCTGTGCTTTTAGTTTCAATAGGTGGACGGGCCCTGCCAGCAGGGGGCGTTTCTGCCCTCACTGTGGCTAGAAACCCAAGATTTTGTCTAAGCAGAATTTTGAAAACATAATGATGTGTACAATGTGTAGTCAAAGCAAGATAGACTCAAGATAGAATCGTCACAAGGAGAAAGACAAGTGCCAGATTCACTTATATGTGGAAATCAGAGAAAATGAATAAAGGGACAGATAAGCCAAACTCAAACACTAACCCTAGAAAGCTGACTATAGAACTGAGGCCTGGAGGGGGAAGAGGAGAAGACTGGGTAAGCCCTGAATGGGGAGGGATCACGATAGAGACAGTGATGGGACATCAGACAGGATGATTCCATGCTTCCAAGATACAAATGGTGACACAAAGACCAAAGCTACCTCCAAAAAAACAAAACAAAACAAAATATAAAAAAACAAAACCCTATATTTCCAAAGAGGTAAATGTCAGGTTTTCAAGACTGTAAAACAAAACAAAACAAAAAACACTAAACATGACAGGCTAGTTTGACCCAGCAATGAAGGCATAAACAGGATGGCAGTGGTGCTCAGAGACTCTAGGAAAGGAAGGATCTTGAAGTAAGAGTGCTAAGTGTTTTTAACAACAGGTCTGAGCATTGCACAACCCAGCTATTTTAATTCTTTGGCCTTTCCATTTTGCCATATTACCTATCACTTAGATTTTTAATTTGAGTTGAAAAACAAATTATTTTTGTTTCTAACATATCATGTTGAACACCTCAGGTGCAACATCATATAGGGTCTCACATTTCTTTCAGAAGGAGAGTGATAATGACCTCTGATTTCTTTTTATGATAAAGACTGATGTTAAAAAGTATTAAGTGAAATGTATATAAAAATAATTAATGTTGATTTCTTTTCAAGGAAAATCATTAGCTTTTAGACTTGTTAAAAAATCCCCTAGGATCTGTGCAAGGCCGTGAAATATTCCAGTGCCAGCAAAAAGCAGTGATGTTTTAAATATCAAACCACAAGTAGTTTTTAATTTTTTAAGTTTCTAACCTCATATAAAAATCACAGAAATAACTTTTCATCTGTTTCTTGAAACCATATGACTTAAAATCATCTGCATAAAATAACTGTTCTTAATTTTGATTTTACAAAGATTACAAAGTAAGATGCAAGACTGATCAGTGTCCTACAGGACAATAAAGCACATCTTTTGGTTCTATCTTTTATATGGTACAGAAATCATTTGTGTTTCTAATAGGCCCAAAGAAAATCATTTGTAACTTATCAATCTTGTATAAGTTAATATAACTTTGTATAATCTGGTCCCAAATCAATAGTAAATATTAAGTCAAACAAAGTGCTAATTTCCTGGAACTCAGTTATACCTATGGGGGTCTGTCAGATGCACCAAAGGACATGCTTCACCCTTGAGCCTTATTCCAAATTTTTGGATCCATTTTCTTAATAGTGAAAAAGGGGCCAAAGAACTCTTTTTGTGGCAAGTCCTTGCCAGTCCTTGCCTTACCTACTTTGTAGGTACCCTGGCATGTAGGTTACTTGGCTTCTGTTTACATGTATGTTTTTCAGTCTCTATTCAACATTTATTTAGCAAGATCGGGGAAAATGAGATTTTCTGTCAATAAAGACTATATGTAGAAAGAAAGTCACTCTTTTGTACCTACGGCCCCATGGGAGTCAGTATCCTGAAAAAATTCAGGATACTCCCCCTTTTGTGGTCATGATTCCTTCCTTAATTGCCTTTGGGGAGTATCCAAGTCCAACAACTTAGTGAGAGACATAGTAAAGAGTTTTAATTTTAAGTAATGATTTTTATTGGTAAACAGCATGATTTTTATTGGTAGGTAACAATAGTGACTGTCTGAATTTCAACAAAAATCACCATGGTCTCCAAGCTTGCTCCACTGAGAATATAGCAAAATGTCCAGAATAGGCAAATCCATGGAGACAAAAACATCAGGGGTTGGAGGAGTGATTCCTAATGGATAAGAGATTGTTCTGGAGTATGATGGCAACATTCTGAAAGTAGACAGTGGTGATGGCCATTTAACTTCGAGAATATGCCAAAAAAGTATTGAATTATACGTTTAAAAGGGTGAATTTTATGTGAATTATAGCTCAGTTTTAAGAAATACTTTGAGAAGGGTCAGCACGATAAGGAATTTTTAAAATATTCCACAACAGGGCACCTTTCACTTTGTGTATAGGAGTCAATGCACATTGTGCCAGTTGTGAGAGAGTGTACTGGACACAGGTTTTTGGCTTACTACCATGATGTTTCAGGGTTCCCCACCCTACCTGAGTGCCTCGAACCATAATTCAGCTTAGGCTGGATTTATCCTTAGTGACTTATTTTAGCAGACAGGCTTCAAGAACTGAGGAGATTCTCTCACTCCCTCTCCTTGTATGTAATATGTTTAAACTACGTCAAGCTGTTTGGAACACCTTTGATCATGCTTAGCATTCTATGTTGCATGAGATTTGCTCTTCAAATTGGAAATTTCTATCATATTCTATCTTGTACTGTGAGGCAACCATGTTTTGGAGGTGACCATGAGAAAAACCCACCTTAAATATAATCGCCTGTATGTTCCCCAGAAGTTTCTATTCATCACATCTTTTCATCCTTACTGCAACCTACAAGATAAAGTTTATGAACAAAAATGAAATCTGGCCTCCTGAACCCTTGAGATGTGGACAAGGCTGGTTTGACTCCACATATTTACTAATCTCTAAGACATCTTCCTGGAGACTCTAATGACTTCCCAGAGGGTTTAGCTTTCAGATTTTTTTCATGGTCTCTACTTTTTGAAGGACCTTTCTGATGTAGATTCAGGTATTGCCTTCGTGGTGATTTTCTCCCAAAGCCATTTCCTGGAAATCTTTTTTTTTTTTTTTTTTTTTTTGAGACTAGGTCTCACTATTTTTGCCTGTGGAACTGAAGGCTCCCATTGCCCGGGGTACCACAGACTCAAGCAATCCCCAGCCTCAGCTTCCCAGGTAGCTGGGATTACAGGGACGCGCCACCACACCCAGCTATTTTTTTGTAACTAGCTCTTGCTACGGGTCCCAGGCAGGACTCGAACTGCAATCCCTAGCCCCGGCCGCTTCATAGGCTGAAGCTTACAGGCACAAGTCACAGGAAATCTTTTTGTAGGAAGAGAAGTAGAGAAAGATTTCTATGATAGCAATGCATGCAACTATAAAATGAACACCAGGAATGCCCTTCTCCTCAAAGTGTCATTTTGGGAATGTGCATGTGTAACTTTACCCGATACCCATCTTCGTAGCTTTTGTCTCTTTCCTCTTCCCAACCCTCCTCCTCACCATCTGCCAAACCAGGCTGTACCTCAGGAACTCCAAATTCTTCTCCCATCATTATGTAGATAAATTTTCACACACATCCAGGTACTCAGCAGATCAAAGGGGACCTAGTTATAAATAAAGTGACCTTATCTTGAAAAGACAGTTTAGGTTACAAATAGCATCAGATAAAATTCTCCTCTCCAATGTTACCACTTTATTGAAGAGAAAATGAGGGCAAAGAGAAGACTGTTGTCTCTGGCTCAGATCCTTGGGTCATTTGTCCACAGGGTCCTTGAGACAAGAGCTTGGAGTAAACTGAGAATTTACTCTGTCCCTAAGTCTCTTGAGACATTGGGAGGCCAGAGCAGCCCTGGCTTAGTCTCACATCATGAACAATACTCTAAAGGTTGTGAGTACAGCTTTGGGGAAGAGTAGCCTGCAAGATTTTGACATTTGGAAGGCTCAGAACTGACAAAGCAATAACACATAGCCATTCAGGGTATGGTGTGTCCATCTCATGACTGGAACCTATGTCCACATGAAGCATGGCCTAGATCAGGCAGGTATCCACAGATGATGGTGCCACATAGGTGCTTATGAAGAAGAGTGGTTAGAATGACTTATAAGTTAGTAATAGCTTTTGTTACCTGTGATTTAAAGCAGGTATAAATATCTAAATTTTTTGTTACATTGTTCTAAGCATTTTGCCAACTAATCTCACTGAATCTTTCTAATAACTCCATGAGTTACTGTAATAATGCCCCCTTTTTAATGAAAGGTGGTACACCAAGCAGTAAAGTCTCTTTTTACTCAGCAGGACAAGTTAATCAGACTGTGATAAACTCTTGCTGGGATGCCTTTGTGGCCCAAGGAGATGGCCAGACCTATAAGAGGACGAACTGGATCATTAGTTAGGAACCCCAAAACCACAGTAAGGCCTGATACAATGTAATGTCCATGATATGGGAGAAGAGGGCATCTGAAGATCCTTTTTGAGAATGGGGGAGGTCTTTCGGTCACTTTTGAGCTGAGATACCCTGGTCAGGACAAAAACAATTCACATTCTTTCTGTGGTTCCTCTCCCTACTACTCCATCTCCCCTGGAAGCCTTCTGATCTAGTGTGACTCTAAAAAGGCTTGGCCTTTTCTATCCAGTGCTCCTTCAAAGTATGTTTTCAAAGTTCTATCATACATGTTATCTTATGTACCTATCTATATTATTTATCAATCGATTTTCTCTCTGCCCACCTATCTGCCATTTATCTGTTGATGTGTCTATTTGAATGCCCCATGCAAGTGATTATAATTAAGGGGACGGTGGAAATGGTGGGAGTGGTGGCACTGAAGGATCTTTGACCCAGCAGTTCCAAGTTCTAGATGTGAGTCTTAAAGATTTTGCTATAGACTAGGCTTTTGAATATTGGTGTAAGCAGGAGAGGCACAGCAGCAGTGTTTTAAGGAATGGGAAGGCTTAGAGGACTGGGAGTTTCCAGATGTCCTCTGTCCTGAGGGCTTTGGGTCTGCAGAACTCTGAAATCATGCATATTTTGGTACTTAGCTAGATTCTACCTCTGTGGTAGTGGCACCTCTCTACCACAGAGGGGCAACCCCAGCCCCACTGTGCCTCAATTCCATGGAGAGATTAGTTTACTTACTCCACCCATTGCTCTAGCCATAGGACTTGTTTTGGTTAATGATGTGTTCACAGCAAGATGTTTAGGAACTTGAAATGCCCTTGTGCTCCTGGGCTGGTTCTTGGGTCTCTGCCATGTCCAGCAGAAGAAGATTGTCCTAGGCTGGTCTGTCAGTTACAAGAGAGGAGGGGATATGTGGGGAGCAAAGTCAAAAAACCCAGCAAATTAACTAGCCTACAGATTCATGAGCTAAATAAATGCTTACTGTCACATGTTGAGAGATTGGATGGATATTTGCTACTCAGCTCTATTGTGGTCACTGGAAACTAATACAACCTCTCACTAAGCTCTCACCAGGTTGTCCTTGGCAGGGCCAACTTCTTCCACAGGGACCCAAAGGAAGAAAGCAGGGATTGGTGTAGCTCATGGGAGATGTGAGGTGAACATACGAGAATTTCTTCTTCCTAAATATCTTGTCCCATTCTGATTACAGATGGAGTATCTTTAAGGGGATGTTCTAACTGTAAGGGATTTTAAAAAGCTGCATGTTGCAGTAGAAGAGATACAGATGCTATGTCAGGCTCCTCGAGTCATTGCTGGGAGTTTGAATGAGTCAAATAGTCCTGTGGAGGATTATTTGCAAAGACAAATATTAAATATCTGGAATTATACTTGTGTGTGATACACAGAAACACACACACTCAATGTAATAACTAAGATACCCACATGTGCCTGAGGAGACATTGATAGATGATCAGTATATTATGTCTGAAACAACTAAAAATTAGAAAATACTCAAAAGTCCATGGCTAGAGGTATGAATGGCAGAATGGGCTGCTGATACCATGGAACAACCTCTAATATGTGGTTAAAAATTATGAGAGACTGTAGCACTATTTACAATCGATAAGTTATGGAAACAACCTAAGTGCCCAAGGATGGGAGTGGATTAAAAAGCTGTGGTCTATATACACGATGGACTATCACCCAGCTATTGAAAACAAGATGACTTCTTGCCACTTACAACACCAGGAGGACTAGAGAGAATTACGCTAAGGGAAATAAATCTTAAGGGAAAAAACAGATATTACACGACTTCACTTGTATGTGAAATATAAAGAGATGAAACAAAAGAACAGACAAAACAAACTGAAATAAACCCTGAAGATCTAAGTGTAGAATTAAGGCTACAGGAATGGTGGGAGATTAAGGCTGGAAATAAAGACTGGAGGGGGCCTAATGGACTTGGTGGAGGATTATGGTGTTTTGGTGGTGGATGTGGTATGGCAACACAAATCTGAAGTATTGTGAACCCATGCCCCTGAGTTGTATACATTGTAACATTACAGCAAAAAAGGAAAAAAAAACAACTACAAAAATAGTGAAGAGCACCTTTATGTGCTGATGTGGCTGAACCTTAAAGATATATTATTGGAATTTAGAAAACAGGTTGTATCTTAAAAATTAGTTTCATAGTAGAAATTATAGAGAAAAGACCTGGACTTTGGAAACCAGCAGTACTGGGGTGCAGTCCCAGTGATGGCACTTGCTTGGGTTCTGAGTTCAGGGTGAGTCATGTCCTCATCAGCCTGGTTCTCAGGATGCTAACTTGTGCCTGGCAGGGCCCGGGGATGCAAAGTGAGGGTGCAGCAGTGGGGTTGATAGTCAGTGTACAAGGGACTTTGGGGGGAGGGGGCTGGGCAAGCTGAGAGCAGAGAGGTTTGTATGGGAGCCACAGTCCTGAGAGGCTGTGTCCCCCTGGACCCTGTTTTCTTGGGTATCCTGCCAGGTCCTCCAGGCACAAGAGGCTGTCCCTTGGCAGTACCCCAGGGACAGAGGGCTATGGTCCCCCAAGACCGGCTTCTTAGGACGTGATAAATATGTTGTATTGTGATCTGAACAGGGAGGTCGGGAATGTGCTGCTGACCATAGTAAACCATGAACCTTATAGGGTTGCTGGCTAGGGGAAGGGGGCTTCTCGCAATCATCCTACAGGCTATTATTAGTGGCCAGAGCTCTGGAGGTTTTATTGGAATGTTTGAAATTCTGATGGGATTGGGGAATTCTGGTGAGATATATGTTGCTCTGGCTATTTCCTGCTTGGGTGATCTGAAAAAAGTCCCTTGAATTGGACCACGATGCTGATAAACTCTCCTCCACAGCTCGTCCCAGGACCAGATTGTTGGGGGTCAATGAAGGTTCACTGTCTGAGTGACCCAGGTTCTCCCATGTTGCACACACTGTACCTTCCTCCCAGCTTCAGCCCCCCAGCACCTGCCCCTGTGTCCCAATCCTTCCCTGACTCCCTGGTGATAAGAAGGTGCAAACCTATCTCTGTGGAGGGCAGAAAGGACCTAATTCCTTTGGGTGCCCAGCACATAGCCCCAAGGTCAGCAGTAGAGTCTGGGGTAGCTCCTACTAAAATGAGACAGCTGATCCTCAGAGTTGATCCCCTGAAGTGGGGCTATTTGTATTCACCGCTCCTGTCAACACCCCACTCCCAGTCCAATTTATTTTCCAAACTTGAGTCTGAATGATCTTTTCATACCACAAATCTTGTCATTTTGTTCCCCTTAATAAAGACCTTTCTGAGCCATATTATTTTTTATGGGAAGAGATGAAGGTTCTAAGGCAGCATCCTCTGAGGACCACTCTCCTCTCCACAGTCCCAGTGGAAGCTCCTTTCGCAGCCACTGTGGCATCCTCTCTCCTCTGCTACAGAGCAGTGTGGTTTTGCTTCTCTTCCACTAGGGTAGAATCTAAACCTGGATTTTTAAACATCTTGACTCCCAGGCTTTCTATCCTCACTGGCTGCCTAAAGTAACCCCATTAAGCGCAGCTCAGTGGACACGTTCCTGTCATTTCCCCCCATTTACATAGAGCTGTCTAATACCCTCAATTGACTCCATCTGCTGCTTTCATCTCTCCCAAGTCTACCTTCACACGCTGTGTCTTTTTTCCCCCAGAAAAGATCACTTTGGGCACATCAATCCCTGTCAGCTTTGATTGTGATGACTCACAATGTCCTGTCTGCTTCCTGTGGAAATTCACCCAGGTGTTTTACCTGTTCTGCTGTGAGAATGGAAGTTCAGAATCCCTCCACCTCAGGCACACTGCCCACCCCTGATTCGAAAGCAATGACCTTGACTCTAGCCAGCTCCCTCCCTTCCCTTTCCAAACACTTTGAATGGTGCCTTTGGGGTTCTTTCCTTGCACAGAATCATTTTTTTCTTGACCTGTTTTCCTGCACCTCACCCACTTACTCTATTTTGAATTTCCTTGGACTGACAAGTTTTCCATTTCAAAGATGTCATTTTCTCCCATTTAACAAGGCATCTCTGGATCTGACAACTGCAGAAAGACTCCATTCCACACAAACACATGCCAGGTACCTAGCAGGTACCAGGTGGGCATGATGAAGCCTGACCCTTCTGAGAGGCCCATCCCTCACACTTAATAGCGTATTTTAAGAGAACACCTACTTTTCTGAGAACTCTACTTTTTAAGGCAATTTCTAAGTTGGCCTTAACCCCAGCTTTTTATCATAACTCTTTTTCTAAATCAAGATACGGCATTATGAAGTTCGGGAAGTATTTCCTCACCAGGAAGTGAAAAAATAAAACTGCGAGGCAGCATCTGTTTTGATAGCTTTATTGGAATGTGATAACATGGAACATGGATTTGGGGACCCATCGCAGATGTTCCTTCACTAGGCAGCACCCACCCCACTTCTGCAGCCAGTAGAGGCTCTAGGAGACCTCAGAAGGGTAGGTCAGACTTGATGAGGCTCCTGCAGCAGCTGGTGGTGCATGGGGACCAGCCTTGGAGTCAGATCAGTCTTATGCTCCCAGCTACATGGTCATGACTTAGAAACCCACCTGACTCTGATTTCTGGGGATACTACTGAAAAAGAGATTCTGGGGCTTCCAGGAGGAAGCCAATCAGGAACTGAGCATCTCCAGGTGCCATGAGGGCAAATCATGCCTTCAGGAATATCAGCAGGCAAGCCACTTACAACTCCTGCTAAATACTCTTCAAAAGCCTGGGCATACAAGGGCAAACATAAACAGGCTGGATCCCTGACCTTCTGATTTGGAGACATAGACAGAGGTCAGAGAATCACACAGATGATTATTATTTGCAACCATGCCATCAGCTGCCAAGGAGGATTTGGGAAAGTGTATTGGGGTCCTGACCTAATCAAGAGAGTCAAGGAAGACTTCCTCAAAGAGGAGATATTTCAGCTGAGATCTCATGGCCAAAGGGTAGGGAAGGGCATTTCAAGCCAAGAAAACAGCTCTGTGCATGACCCGGTAGCTGAAGGAGCTGTGACAGAATCAAATAAAAAGGAAAGAGTCAGTGGAAAGGAAAGGAAGAGAAGGAAAGGAAAGGAAGAGAAGAGAAAGGAAAAGGAAAGGAAGAGAAGGGAAGGAAGAAAAGGAAGAGAAGGCTCAGGAATGAGCCTTGGGAGTAGTCTTATCTGATGACCATGTGGGGAGATGTCCCCAGATGTCCCCTGGTGACAGGAGTTAGAGGGACTGGAGAGGCATGGGTGGGCTGGGAGGGGAGACCAGGAGGGAGTCTTGGGATCCAAAGGAGGAATAGGCTCAGGGAAGGGCAGTGGTCAGTGAGAACTGTTCATGGATGCCCTCATCTTTTGGGGGGCAGTCATCACCCCATCACCTTGGGTATCTTCAACAATCCTGAAAATTGGAAAGGGGTGCTCACCCCCTTGATGGAGTAGTCAAGAGTTGCTCAGAGGGATTCATGTGCCCAAGTTCATGCTTCCAGCAGAGGGCACTGTGGAGTCAACTTCCTGCCAATTGTTGCCTGTTGGGTTCCCTGCAAGCCTCAATTCTCCCACTCTGACACCCGACACACTGTCCCCAGTGTGTTCACTCCACACCTCCCCTTGTTGACTAAAGCACCAGAGAAGGTGATACTGCAGCGTGTAGGGCCCCTTCCCCAGACTCCTAGTAGAAGGAGGGTAGTCTGGGTCAAGGAAATACCTGAACCTCTCTCCTGAGAAGAGGCAGTGTAGTGTCATGTCATGAGCATAGCATAGTGTCATGTCATCCACCCATCTTCCTTCCTTCCTTCCTTCCTTCCTTCCTTCCTTCCTTCCTTCCTTCCTTCCTTCCTTCCTTCCTTCCTTCCTTCCTTCCTTCCTTCCTTCCTTCCTTCCTTCATTCACTCAACAACAATTTTTCCAAGGTTTCCTCTGTACCAGACACACTTTCTAACTGCATGGTCTTGGGTATTCTTTGTGCCTCAGTTTCCACCACTGTGAAGTTTGGCTCCCACCACTGTGGTAAGGATTAAGGTGAGCTCATACAGGTGGAACACGTGGCACACAGTAGGAATTAAAGGCAAATTTCCGTCCATTCTCTGCCCTTTGTCTTCCTTTCCTTTCCTTCATCCTACAGAGCCCACAGGGAGGCAAGAAGCTATCAACACCTACCCACACATCCCTGTCCTCACCCCACACACACCCACACACACGTATGCACACACCTTTGCATGTCCTGCTGCCTCTGCTCCTGTCTCAGGGCCAGCACCAGCGTGAACTTTGAACCATGAGATTCAGTGGACTTGGGCTCTGGGGAGTCCTGAGCATCAGTCTGGGAACACCCAGCTAGAACAGGCTGCTCCACCCTAGACCTGAGGATCCCGCACCCTACTATGTGCTCTGGAGGCACCCAGATTCAGGCTAGGGTGCATCCTCCATAACTCTGGGGGCTGCTGCATCCTTAGTGGCTCCAGGAGTCAAATCTTGATGCCTGGGAGCGTATCTTCAGTGTCCTAGGGCTGGATCTAGACAGCCTCGGAGGGCAGTGTCCTCGCCACTTCCTGGGGTGGTGTCCTCAGCGGCTCCTCCCACGGTGGCTCCCCTGGCTGCTCCTCTGAGGGGGCTCCCATGTCTCTGTGGAGGAACCTAAGCCCCCACAGGCTCTTGTAGCAGCTCAGAAGGTTGCTGGAGCACACGGTGCAAGACAATGCTGGCTTCCTGAGGAGACACAAGCACAGGTCAGGACTGAGGTGACCTCTGGGGAAGGCCTGGGGGCCAGGGCCAGCCTCTGGTCTTTGCTTTTCGTAAGCCAGTCCAAATTGAGAAAGTGGGGTAGGATGGGATAGGGGAGCTTCTTCCTTCAGTCCCAAGGGGGAACATTCGGGAGACTTGTCTTCAAATTCCAAGTAAGCTTCCAACCTCTGTGCTTTTGGTAAAATAATTTAACCTCTCTGAACCTCAGACATAAAAACAACCACCTTTCCAGTTCTTGAAAGGACTGGATGTAGTATTCCATATGTTGCCAGGCTCATAGTAGGAGCTTAATGAATGAATGTGTGTGATTTCTGAATCTTAATGACACAATCCCAGGCATCTAGAGGCTTGCATAGATTGGGGCAAGGTTGGCAAAGACACAAAGACCTATTCAGCCTTGCACTACAAACAGCTGTGAACACATCTCTCTGATGAAGGGAAGATGCCTTAAACCTCATCCCTTCAAGCCCCTGCAAGACAAGATACTTAGCAGGTCATTATTTAATGCCTGTCAGGTCAATCTGATTGAGGCTTGGTCACTAACTGAGTTAGCCAAAAACTTGGCACAAAAGTTTTTAACAAAATATTTAACACCTATTTTCAGAAGGAAGAGGGTGACCCTCACTTTGGGGTGCCCTTCGAGCTGCTGCCATTGAGGTGTGCTTGGCAGTTTTACCTTTTGCTCAGTGATATCCAGTGAGAAATAATTCCTTCACCTTTTTTATCTCAAGCCTCACTAGGTAAAAGTATGCTCAGCTAGTTGCTCCTATGCTTAAAAAAATAAATAAAAACAAAAACACTAATAGCTGCAGGTGTTTCTTTAAAAGAATCAGCAGGGGCAGGTTCCAACTTTGAAGGGCTAATGAATCTGGTCAAACATAGAAGGCATATTTTCATGTGATTGTATCTATGTGTCAAGAGTACTTTCCCTTTCCCACAAGTGATTGTGCATTCCCATTTGGTAATGGTATAAAGTTTTTAAGTGCATTTCAGCGAGAATAGAAAACTGATGGAGACATCTAAGCACATGTATTGCAGGTGGGAGGAGGACCTGGGTTGGATGTGAAAGGGGATTTGTATATGACTGTGGTTTGGGGAGTGCCTGGTCCCTCCCAGTTCATACTTGGTTCAAACACAGGAGCAGCTGAGCATTGCCTGGTATCCTTAGAGACCACTGGAGTCTCTGTAGCTTCAGGGTAGGATGGGATGTGGCTTCAGCTCTAAGAACCAAGGATGCTAGTTTCTTGATATCAACCCTACTGAACTGGTAGCTGTTCTTGTTCTGCTTTAACGTGGGAGCCACCCAGCCCTTAGTCCTGAGCCTCATCACAGTTCCTCTGGATGTCCCATGAGGACTAGTCATCATTTGTTCAAGTCACGTGGACACCGGGGAATTAAGCTCACTGCTTCTTCTGCCATCCATACAGAGAGTAGGGGGAACATGCTGCTTTCCCTTTCCCTCTTTACCTGTGAATGTTGGCACTTGACATTACAGGACTTTGTGAACAAGAACGTAGCCAACAGCCACACTCAACACTGGAGTAATTTCATGCTCGGTGCATTCTAGCTTAGCCAATGCTGACAGCACTCTGTGGCTCAAGGTCTCTCTGTGGGTTTGACTTCCTTCCCAACAACACTCACTCTCATCTAGACTTCAAGGTCATGCCCTTGTAACTTCAGAGGCTTCGTTCAGAGGCTTTGTTTTCTTCTCTTTGTTAGCAGAGTACATATTTAACCAAATAGGTAGGTAGGTATCTACCATAGATTAGCATTCTAGAGAGAGATTGGCTCTGATAAAGTGACTTTCAGTGAAATTATTGGAGAAAAGCTTATTTCTAGGCTAAAGTGTTTAAAAGTCACTTAAATTATTATGGAAATGCCATGTTCATAGTAAAATATTCAACAAAGGGATCAACCAAACAAAGAAAATAAGCTCAGGTAATTCCCCCTATTCAGACATATTTTTGTTACATGTCAATTCTGTGCCTGGACATACATCATACATCCAAAGAGACTTTATAAAAACACATACATATGGTTTAAAGACTACCACAGAATTTAGAAATGAATATCAGCATAATCCCCTCTTGAGTTAAGAAGCAGAATCTTACAGATATCTGACATGTTTTTAGCAAATATTAATACCTCCTTAAAGAATATGTTATGGCATTCTACATTTACTTTTATATAGATGGAATAAGACTTTGTTTCTCCCAGGTTCCCTTTTTTGTTGGTGTCTAACATTTATATTTGAGACCAAGCTGTGTTGATGCATAAGCCATTGCAATGTGTTCCATTATGTGAATGTACACTAATTTACTTATCCATTCACCTGTGGACAAACATCTGTGTTGTTTACCATTATGAACTTTTCTCATGCTTATTTTTGGATCTACTCCTCAGTGAGTTCATTTGCTTTGTCTCTTCTCTGAGAGTTTGTACTGGTCTGGAAAGGTCCTTCTCTTGAGTATTAGGTAGCATTCCTTTGCAAAATCAAGTGCTACAAAACCAAGTGCAATACTACTAGTATTGCGTTGATTTTATTTATTTTTAGCTATTTTATGACCATGAAGATTTTCTATTTCTTCTCAAGTCAATTTTGGCAAGTTCTGTTTTACCAGGAATTTGTTCACTGCATCTGAGTTTTCCCTTGTTTTAGGGACAAATTGATCACGATGTATTCATTAGCTTTCTTTATCTCTACAATATCTATAGTAATACCACCTTAATTTAATTTTTTAAATGAAATTGAATGTTTTATTGTTAAACTACAAAACTCATTTCACTGTATAATATTAGTACCAGCAAAAGCAAAAGATTGCAAAATTAAGATACTATTGTTTGTCTGACACTGTATAAGTTAAAAAAAAAAAGCCTTTCTCCACTGTCATTTATTTCCAATGGAAAAAATAAGTGTCTTGACTCAGGAATAAATGTGAGCAAGTTACATATTATATAAGACTTAAGTTACAATGCTATATAAAACTGAAACTCACAATGTTATCCTTAAGTTACATAATTTTTGTAACTAGTTTTTACCAGATAATTGCAGGAATTCTGATTATAACTGGCATCTAGTCTAAAAATAATAGAGTATTGTGCAAAAGAAGCATATTATGTTCGCTGTTATCATTAGAAAGTTAAGGGGTGTTTCTTTGAGTAGCTTTTGCAGTTTCATTTTCCACTGGAAATATTGCTGAGCATTGCTATTTAAAACTTCTATCCACTAACTTAAGACAACTATGCCAGATTATTTATACATATTTGTTTTATACTAGACTGTTTTATACTAGTTTTAAGGGGTTCCATTTTCACTTCTCAAGAGTTTATGTATTTCTCATATGCCTCATTCACTAGTTCATCTAGTTCTGAAGGATCACCCAGTGTCATCTTGATCAATCAACAATCTTCATAACAAGGTTTGCTGACATGACCTGGATTTTCTGGAGAATTCATTAATTTCAATTTCTACTCCTGACAGAGGAGAATAGAGGTCACTAGCAGCTTCCATATTTTCCAAAGCATCAAAATCAATTGGTTTGTTCAGTTTTATCCCAATTTCAGGCAGACTACAGTAAACAATTTGTCCCAAAGTTTCCTGTACAAAATTTGCTGATCCCCAATGTTCCAATGATGTTTTCTGTTGTTACCTGTTTGTCTGTGAATTTATGCCCCAAGAGCAGCACAAAGCTGGGGCAGTGTCAGGACAGCAGTGCCCGCCTCTGGGCCCTAGGACTGCAGGGTGTAGGGGACAGGGCTGGTGGGCATGATCGCAGGCTGCAGGGGTGCACCCTTAGTGCCAGGTTTGCAGGGACCCCATCTTTAATGTTTACTTGGTATATGAATCTTTAATTTCTCTTGGTAGTTCTGTTAATTTTACTTTACATATTTTAGAAGTAAATTATCTTTACATATTTTAGAAGTAAATTAGATTATCTGTACATGCAAATTTTATTGGAATTTTTTTCAAAATATGGGAACCATCTTTATCTTTAGTAAAATTTTTGCTTACATTTCATTATATCTGCTACATTTCATTATATAGCCATCCAAATCTTTCAGTTAACATTTAAGTAGCATATCTTATCTTTTTCAATATTTGTATTTCCTTACGTCTCATTTGAAAAGAAAATATTTGTTTGGGTTCAAAAAAGTCAAATCTTTAAAAAAATTATCCAATTTATTCCATTTACAGTTATTGTGATTACCTGCATATTATGACTTAGTTCTTCAATGAGACTTTGTATTTCATCACTGCCCGACTCTTCATTGCTTTGTTTTAGAATGTCTAAACCCCCATTCTCTTTTCCCCTTAACAGGTTGAGTTTCTACCCTCAAAAAATTTAACAGGCACATTTAACTTAATAAAATCTGATGGCCTGAAGCCTCTGCTTTACTTAGCTTGCCACTCGTGCTAAATGGGAGCTGTAATGGGACACTCAGCTTTATTTCCAAGCAGTCTAGATTTCATTGCACTACATACAGGTAGAGATTCTAATAGGTTTAATATTTGCTGACACCTTGAAGGTTTCAGAGCCCATCTTTGCTCTAAGTCTGGCGCCTGAAACTAGAGGCTGTTAATGGGATTCTACAGTATGAAAAGTGTTGATGACACTGGACATGCATATGGTAAACACCTGCCATTTTTACCATCCCATTATCAGCTCTCCTTCTTTTGATAATAGCACTTTGAACCTCCTTTGGGATCCAACCATCTCATGGGGTACTGGGCTGATCTCTTTAATTCTTTGCCCGTAGTTGGTTCAGGGGTAGACCATGGCCCAATCCAGTCAATGAAACACAAGTGTGAAACTTTTTGTTGGCGCAATAAGAATGGGAACTCTTTTCCATCGGGGGCTGATAAGATAGTAAGATGTAAGCTTGCTGCTGTTGGTGGCACCAAGTGGAGACTAACTGCAAATGGGAGTCAACACAGTGTGAAATTGGGTTGAAAGCTGGAGAAAAACAAATTTCTGCTGACATTTGTGCATTTGGATCCAGTCATGCTTGAAGTGCCTCTTGGTCGCCTCCACTCTATGAACCAATTCCCCACCTCTGCCAATCTAAGTCTCTCCTAACTGGGCTTCTGCTGCTAGCAATTAGCTGGGTCCTAATTAGTTATATTCCTAAGTAAATGCTAGGCTCTGAATCTCGCCTTTTCACATCGTGAATGTTATAATATGTTCAGCCACCAGGGGTCAGGACCCGGCTTCGTTGCTGCTCTGAATGAGAAATCCTACTTACGCCCCCGCCCCCGCCCCCCCCCCCCACCTCTGTTTTCTCTTCTGTGAAATGCAGCCTCACAGGACTGCTGTCAGGATTTGAATGCCGATACCCTTTCCATAGCTTTTGTTTCTTCCAGTATAAACTTCACATCGAACCACTTCATGTACACGACATACTCTGTTCTGTGCCTTTATTGTTCACATGACTTGAAATTCCGTTGTTTTTGCTGTTTAGCTTCTATTTCTGCTTCAAGATTCTGTTCAAGGATCACCTATTTTGGGAAGCAGGTCTGAGGATTACCTACTCTCTCCTGGTTCTGATGGCCTCTCTGTAGAGCGCTCACTTCTGTCAGTCATCTGTCTCCCAGACAAAGGACAGGCCTTGTGTTTTCCATCTTCTCCCCTATTTCTAATTTTCAGTTGGGGTTCAAAGAGTGTGTGTAGTCTGTGAGATACAGCCCCTTTGTGGCATAAGCAGGAAGTGCAGGAGCAAGTTGGTGGAGCAAGATGGACAGAGGCTTACTGCAGGAGCTCTGCAAACACATCTCTGCAAACACATCCCTGCCTACCTCATGCTAAATAAGGTGGAATTTATCCAAGAAAGGCACTCCTGGGTTTGCTGGGACTTTGTTGAGATCAATGGGTCATAAACTTTTAATCTCTTTTTAATTTTTTTCTTCATGATAAGGGAAATAGATGGTGAGGATCAAGGAACTTTAGGCTCATAAAGGGGATTTTGACAAAGGGGTCCCAAGGACACACATCCCTGACACCATGGGTCACAGTCCGAACAAACCAGAAGCATAGTCTAGGAGGGGTTGGTAAGACTCAGCAGTTCTGTGTGCACTGGCACATTGTGGGCATCCATGAATTGTGTGGGTGAATTAATAAATGAGTGACTTTGACTGAGTTCTACGTGGTAAGTCCCGAGTGAGGTGCGTTAGCCCTCCCAACGGCACTATAAGACAAGGGCAAGTGTTCTCATTTCACATATGAGGAAACTGAGGCTCCAACTTGGTAAATTATAGCCTGAGGTCACTTAGTAGCAAGACTTAAATCTGAACCCACAGTGTTGACTCCTGAGGACAGGAAACTGAGAGCTAAACTGAAAAATGTGTAGCTAGGTAGGGTCACTGACCTTGAGTACCTCAGGCAGGTATGCGCGTACAGTGCCTGAGAGTGCATGGGGGTGCACACATTTGACTAGAGTGTGTGTATATGGGCTGGACAAGTGGCAGAGAAGCCAGTTCTCACCTTAGCAGTCAGGAAAGGCTCCATGGAGTAGGGGGCCTTGGACATGGGCCTGAGGCAAGGAACAGAAATTGAGCATCCTGTTGGGGCTGTTTCAGGCAGAGGGGGCAGCATGCTGTCCTCCGAGAACAGGGAGTGGTCAAGTTCAGCTGGAGTTAGAGGAGCCTGGGACGGCAGTGGGAAAAGAAAGCAGGAAGGGACTCGGAAGTCAGGACCAGACGGTACTGATGGAGGGGTGTGCGTGTACCCCAGCAGGTGTGGGAGAGCTGCCAGTAGTGCTGGAGCAGCGTCAGGAGTTGACTGAGGAACTATCTGGTCTCAGCTTGTGGCCTGGTCTGACTCTTCTCCTAGATTTTACACCTCCATCAGTGAGTGAGATTGTAGCTGCCTTCAGTGGGAGCAGACACCGTTGCTGGCAGGGCCCAAGTTGTCAAGTGAGTCTGAGTGGTTTTCATGGGTGTCCTTTTTACAGCCTCAGCCAGCAGTCACACTGAGTCCCTACTATCTGCTTAGCTTTGCCAGGTGGCACCCACATGGGGACTGGCCCTCCTTGCTTGTAAGTGACTTGGTCCATGTCACCTAGGTCCAAAGTCTATGCTCTAAAGCCTACCAGTGATCAATGGCAGTCACTGCACAGAGCCCCTTCTAGGCACCAGACCAGAGTTCATCTGCATACCTACTCACAGAGTAGGGAACATAATTGTCCCCACTCCATGACACTGAGAGGTCAGGAAACTTGTTCAGGGTCACAGAGCCAGCAAGGGGTGCTGGGTATGTTACATTATGTTGGGCTTGTTGCTTAAAGGAGCTCAGGTATGGGGAATCCCCATGCATAGCATCCCCTTCCTGCTGCTGAGCTGGGATGGCAGAATAAGATGATGAAGTGAGTGACCAAGATGGGCACTTAGCACTGAGCCCTCACAACCTCCATGTGATGCAGGAGTTATATCTACTAAGTTCTTATTGCCAAGATGAGGAAGTCTGGGTTCAAGAAGCTTCTGTCACTTGCCTAGGGACTCAGAAAATAAATGGTAGAGAGCTGAGTCCCTTCCTATACTTGAAACCACATTCAGAGAGGCTGAGTATGACTTCCAGTTCTGAGGCTCACCGGTTGCCCCAGGTCATCCAAGCCTGTCTGGTGCTGCATTCTGTACTCTGTCCCCTGCATCACCACACTTATCTCTTTTGTGGGACTGAAAGGCTCATGGCCTGGACCTGGGACAGGATCAGCCTTCTCTGATGGTACCTCCTCAGCCCCTTCAAAGGGCCTTCTCCCTTCTTCCCTGGCCCTCTGCACATCTTTTGTGCCTTTGTCTCCTCCTCACTGTCAATACCTTTGCCCTCGTCTGCTCCTCACACACCTGCCGGGCTCTCCCCATGTGGCTTTGAAGAAGTAGCATTTTCAGATGTCGCTGCAGCAGGGAAGCCAACACAGCCTGACTAGAAAACAACTAGGCCAATTGTCACAAAAGGCCTAAAATATCGCTCTCCTTTGGCCAGTAAGTCTGTGTTCTAGAACTTTAGTTTCTAAGGGAAGAATAGAAAAGAAGTGAAATGTCCTTTGCATGAAGAAATTCATCTCAGGGTTGCTTTTAGTAGCAAACAACAAACAAATAAAAAACAAAAATGTGGAGCCCACAGCAAAACCCAAGAATAAGGCAACATTTCAGTCAATCACAAAGCTCCCCCACAGTACGCTGCTGTGGGCCTGTATTCCGGGGAGATCCCCATGTGCCAGATGCCTGTATATTTTCTCCTCACATCCTTATAACAACTGTTGGAGGTGCTAATAATCTCCCCATTTTGCAGAAAAGAAGGCTGAGACATGAGTCTCAGTCTCCAGTGTCAGCCAGCACCAGGGTAATCTGACCTCATTAGGCTCGGTTCCCAAAGCTGTGGCAGCTGTTAGCAGCCATCATCAGGGAGTTAATTGCTGAATGCTGGCCAATGTGTCAGGTGTGGTGCATTTCAGGTGGGGCAGGATAAGATACTATTTTGAGATGTTGAGGCTTTGTTAAGGCTTTTTACCCTTGTTCATTCCGATCACTAGCACTGCCCCCCCAATATTCAGGTTATCAGCTGAGGTGAGGCCAGAGATGATTTCTTAAGTTCCCAACAGAACAGTGATGAGAAGGGTAAAAGACCTGATTTTCAGGATCCTTGTGGGGAGAGTTCCTGAGTAGTCAAAGAGAGGGACCATTTAGGGGGCAGGAAGCTGAGAGTTATGAGTAGAGTGGGCTCTGCTCCTACACCCTCCTTGGGAGTCAAAATGCTGACTAGAGGTGAGGTGGGGTCACCTCTAGGATGAGAGTTGGGTTCTGAAAGTATAGGGCGAGAAGCCAGGACTGGAAGGTCCACTGCAGTGAAACAGAAATAGCAGTGAGGAGGCTTTATGCAGCCCCTGTGCTTCTGCTTCCACAGGGTGAACAGGACACTTCTAAAATCACTCCAGAACAACAGTGAGCTCCGGCATGTAGCTGGGTTGGGGCCTGACTCCTGGGGAGTCCTAGGATGCTGATCTTGGGCAGTGCCAGAGAGTGCCTGGGAGCAGGCCAGCTGTGTCTCCAGGGCCCAGGTATTGTTCAGGAGCTGTGAATGGAGAAGCCTGACAAGCCTGGGTGACTTGGGACAGAGGGCCACAGCCTCAGAGGAGGCAGGCATTGCTGGAGCTGCAGAACAGAGGCAGTGGCTGCCCAGGGCCAAATAACCTGCAGGAGCCTGGTTTACCCAGAAGGAAAGAGAGATTTTGGGAAATAAAGACGATTTTGTATTCACTGCATTCAACTTCTGGAGTCACAGAGTTTATGACTGAAGCAACTGAGCTGGGTAAAGTATGTTTTCCCACCATATGTGAAATGGAGGATTACTGGCAACCCTAGCAGGAAGAAACAAAGAATCGTATATGTGGGAGCTGTGCTTGAAGGTTCTATCCAGGTGCATGATTTGATGCCCTTGACTCTGTGCCTAGCCTGGGGAGGGAGGTGCTGTCAGGGCCTGCCCTACTTCTCAGATGGGACCAAGAGTTCCAGAGAAGAAAATAATTGCTCAAGACTCCCTACCCCTACCTTACTCTGCCCAACCAGCAAAGCACAGGAGCCTCTCAGCACATGGTGGCCACCACCACTCGTGACTGTCCCCACACCCCTGCCTCCGCACATGCTGTTCCCCTGACCCTCTACTCTCAGCTTAGAAGAATCCTACTTGTCCTTCAGGGGTCTTGCCCTTCCTGGTCCTCACACTGCCAGCCATCCCCCTTTCCACACGTATCACCCATTATACCTTCCCTGAGTACCCCCTAACCTCAGCCCTCCCAGGAAGGGGGCCCCAGGACAGCTGAGTGGATGAAGGAGTCAGGAAGGCTTTGGCTGGAGAACTCCCACCACTGAACATAAGGGTGCAAGAGCTGCTGTGGTATGAAGACATGTGTTGCTGTGGTGTGAAGACCACATACTTGCTCATGAAAGACAGGAAGGCTGAACAGAGCTGACTCTGCGGGTAGTGTAAAGCAGCAACGGGAGGGGGCTTCTCGCTGACTTTCTATTTTAATGTTGCATTTCAGCAACAGTGAAGTATTTTTAAATATCCTGGTCTCCCGAGTCAGTGTGGGAAGGGGAAGCATGGAATCCTCTGGGACTGCCCTGCAGCCCATTCCGACTGTCTGTCCTAGGATGACCTGGACGGTGGCATGTGCTTGGTTCTGGGATGGGAAAGGCCTGTGAGGCTCTTGCTTCCCACTGTAGCCTTTGGCACCACCAGATATGGAGAAGAAACCCACCAACACTTTAGGGTCACCTGCTGCTTGTTGGTAGTTGGGACAAATCCAATCTCCCCACTACTTCATCCTTCCCATCTCTGGGCTGGGAAGAGAGGATCTCATATCCCAGGGTAGCCTCAGGAGCTGTGGACTCCCATGTGGCATGCCTGGTGGGTTACCGCGCACCTGTGCCCTGGCACTGCCTTCAGCAGCTACTGTGGGTTTTATTAGCTCTAGAGCAACCCCAAAGCAGAGCTTTGCCTTTCTCCAGGGCAGTCACAGCAGCCTCTTTGACAGGTGAGGAAACTGGGGGCCCAGATAGGGACATGACTTTCTTAAGGCTACACAGCCAGTCAGCGGCAGAGGCAGTAAAAAAAGTCAGGTCCTAAGCATCGGGCACGGTTCTCTGGGTAGCCTGTCTGTGCCCCCATCTGCCCCTAGCCCCTGAGCTCACTGCTCAGGTCACGACAAGGACACATTTTACAGAATTTGCCTCCACAGACACAGAGAGATTCATTAGTATGAAAAACATGTTCTCCACCGCCCTCGCCAAAAGATTCTTGACACAAACACAGTTGGAGCTTTGGCATAAACTCTCTCCCTTGTTAGATATTTATATATAATTAGTGTTGGAATGGTCCCCTGAGACTGCTCCAAGCCCCCCGATGTCAGAGGAGGGGCATGGGGTTCGGGGTCAGGGTTCGACTTGAGCCATTCAACAGCACAGCTGAGGGATGAGCCTGCAAAGCCTGCCCTGAACATTTCCGCTGCTCATTTGCAGAGACCACAGGAGAAAAATAAAGGAGAGAAAAATCTACCACTCACGAAGCATCTACTTTGAGCCAGGCATTTTGCATAGACTGATGCGAACCCTTATCACGGTGCTTACAGGGAGGCATTTTTACCCCCGTGTCACATAGAAGCAAGTTGAGACTCAGAGAGAGTGAACCACCCATCCAAAGTCACACAGCCAGTACTAGGGTTGAAGTTAATGCCCATTTCTTTCTCTACTCCAGGGGTTGACAAATATAGCCCATCTCCTATTTTTATGGAAATAGTTAGAAAAACAAAAAGGAATAGAAATAACATTTGTGACTTGAGACCATATGAATTCAAATTTCAGTCTCTGTAAATAAAGATTTAGAGACACTGAAATCATTATATAAATAAATAAACTCAAAATAAACTTTAAATAAATACACTTCTAAGGACTGGCCACCCTGAGTCATCTCAGAATTGCCCGAGGTCACTGTCATGCCATAAGGGCATGGTTGAGTATTTTCATACAGGGGCAGCAAACTTTTACTGTCTGGTATTTCAGGAAAGCTTTGTCAAGCCTCTTCCCGATACCAGTCTGCCACCTCTGAGGTCCTGGTGTGCCCATAAGTTTGTCCCCCCAAAAATGCACTGGGGTAGAAATGCACACCCTGAGCTGTGTGCCCTGGGGCTAGGCCCCTGGAGGGCCTTTTCCCACTGTGTTCTTCTAGTGTGCACCCCTTTTTCTTATGGGTGCAAAGGCATGGGTACTAGCCTCAAAGGCAGAGTTACACTTCCAACCACATCATAGTTTTGGGGAAGGCAGCCTCTCCCCTCCCCCCCAACATGTTTCTTAGAGCTGTGATACAGGGCCTAGATAGGAAGGTGGGAGAGGGTATAGACAGGGGTCAGTGGGAACGGTGGGGGCCCTCCAGCTGGCTTTGGACACCATCACCAGGGCAGTAAAGGAGGATTCTCTACCTTTCAAGCGACTCCTGGGGGGGTCACATTTATTCTCCTTGACTTTTGAGGCTGTAAGTCTTCCCACCTCCTCTCCCTCTGTTCTCCTTCCCCTGACTTCCTCTCCGGGGTGGAAGAGTTTCACTCCCCAAACTCTCTGAAGAGACAGAAGAGGAAAAGGATTAGCTTCTTGCTGTAGCCATTAGCTCTTCCCTGCAGCTGTGCAGAAGTGTGTGGGGGAGTGCAGGCCTGAGATGAGGTTGTTCTTAGCCTACCTGGGCAGGTGGCAGGGATGCTCACACACCTGGGAGTTCCTGTACCTGCAGTCAGGTGACAAAGACACAAGAACTGCCATAACACCCAGGCATTTGGTGATGGGGAAATGAGAGCAGGGATGGGAGGAAGGGAAGGGAAAGAAAGAAGAAACAGAGGGGAGAGGAGAAAACACAAGGCAGAAGGGAAGGTGGCGGCAAAGAACCAGAAAGGCAAGATGCTGTGCAGTGGGAAGACAGTCATGAGGCTGCCGTGCGAGGGTCACACATCTATGGGGACAGAAAGTGGACTGCACCCCTGCTGTCCTGGGAAATGCAGGGCTTGGGGTAGTGTCAAAAGGGTACAGAGCATGTATTGGGAGTGATGAGAGTGCTCTAAAAGTGATGGTGGTGATTAAAAACAAAAAAACAACCCAGTGAATAATAAACCTGAACTGGGTGAATTATATCCTAGGTGAAGTCTAGCTCAATGAAGATGGAAAATGGAAAAAAAGAAAAATCATGAAAGGACACACACACAGAAAAGCAGAGAGAGAGAGAGAGAGAGAGAGAGAGAGAGAGAAATTCACCTTAAAGTACCTGCCACCTGCCAGGAATGACAGTAAATGCCTGGTCATTGCAAGTCTGGTGTCATCCTAAGTTCATGGGTGAGGAAACTACAACTTCCACTGCCCTGCTTAGCACTCCAGCCTGTTAGCGGGACCAGGAGCCCTTAAATTTCCACACTGGGGCAGGAGAACACCCCAATAACCCTGGAATACGACCACCAAGCAGAGAACGCAGAGGTGACAGCCATCAGGGTTCCACCACAGAGAGGTCAGCTGGATCCTTAGCACGGGAGGGAACTGAAAGAGCTAGGTGGTGGATGTGAGGCTGGTGGTGGCAGGAGGTCAGACACCAAATCCTCAATAGCCTTTAATGCAAGCTAAGGAGCTGCCACTTGTGGTGGCTGGATGTGACCCCTAGAGATGTCTGATCCTATCTCTGGATCAAACCTGGGAATGTTCCCTGGTGTGGTAAGCAGGACTTTGCAAGAATGATTAAGGAATTTGGGATGGGGAGACTGAGCTGAATTATTCTGATGGGCTCCAAATGTAAGCCCTAATATAGGGTGAGGCAGGGAAGGTCTTGTTACAGATATGGAGAAGGGGTTATGATGATGGAAGCAAGAGATGGGGGGCATTGTTAGAGAGAGACGTCCGTACGGGGGAAGGTGCCGTGCTCCCAACCCCACTTAACGATAGCAGAGCCAAGTGACCAGGTGGAGCTACAGAACATGGAAGGTGGGTGAGCTCTAGAAGGAAGAAGCTGAAGAGAGGTTAGACTCTTAGGAATTCTCAGTTCAGGTGCTACCTAACATGGAAAAGGTGAGCTCTAGAAGGAAGAAGGTGAAAATGAAGAAGAGAGAGTCCCTGCTTCTGTAGCCCGACTTGCACCCTGGTGCTGAGAAAGAGACATGTGGCAGAGAGACATGTGAACACATTTGGAAGAGACACATGGAGAGGCTGACAATGGCAGCTGTTGCCTTGATATGGCATCTCCTTTTGTGCCAGCTTCCTGGGACCAGAACTCTTTCCTATGGCTTCCTCTTGGGAGGTGCCTTACACCTGTGGCAAGCTTTTGGGTTCAGCGGTGCTGCTTCAAGCTGATCCTGTTTATCCACAAGGGGATGAGTAATCTGGGGGGTTTTATTGAGGAACTTACTGGGACTACCCTAACCGCCTCCCTCAGGCAGATTAGTTTCTTAGGAATTCTCAGTTCAGGCCAACACCCCTCCTCTCAGCTGTGATAAGGACTCTTGGTCAAGTCAACCCTTGGTTTGGTCGCCATACTGACAACCAGGGGAACATGCTATTAGCCATTGGGGGAACTGGGGATAAATCTTATGAATGGCTACAGGAAGTCTCTGCAGGCCTGGTGGCCTCAGTGAGAAAGTTATTCCATGACTTTTCTAGGTTTTCTGCAACCACTCTACCCTGATGTGAGGTCCTTCAACTGTATCCCCATCCTCCTCTGCCAAAGCCCTTTGGCTATTCTTCCTAGTCCTTGGGGAGAGCAGAACCTGGCCATGGACTTGTGCTTGAGGCTGCTGTATGACCCAGGCTGGCCTTGGATCCTCATAGCCCCCCACCCAGGGCAGTCACGAGCATGAGAAGAGCAGGTAGGCATCAATCAGTAGTATGGCCAGCACCCAGAGGATGGTCATGGCTGGGGATGCTATTTCTGTTGATGCTCAGATCCTAGCTTTTACTGACTTCCTTGTCTCTTGGTCAATTTACTTAACTTCTCTTAGCCTTGGCTTTCCCATGTGTAGAGTGGAGATAGGATTGTGCAAAGAACAAATCAAGGCCATGAGTCTAGACAGGCTGGAACCGTCCTAGGTGAATGGCTCTTTCCTACCTGCATTTGAGGCTCAGCTCAGAGATCTGCACCTCACACCTGGCCTGTGGGAAGATACACCCCTTCCCCCTGGGTGCTCAGTCTGCTTTTTCACTAGACTACGAGTACTTTCATGAGGTGAGAATGGTGGTATGGCGTGGGGGTGGGGGGGTTGGGGATTACTTTTCTCTGTGTATCTTAGCACAGGTATGGGTAAGGATGGCCTCATGAACAATCAATACACAGAAACAATGGTAAGCCTGTAAAACTGGCTCCACTGACTCCAAGGTAGTACTCAATGCATGTTAGTTTACTACTATTAAGCGCTTAGCAAATAAGTTTCCCTGAGGTAACTTATTAATCAGGGCAGCTTATTAATGGAGGAGGTGAGGGTATTGGCAGAGGACTCAAGACTCAGCAGAATTATCAATTGCCTTCTAGACAGCCCATTCCTTATGTGGTGCTGTTTACTTTGTGAACTAAGTTAGCTTTGCACTCTAAGCCTCTTCCTGAATGAAGAAGAAAGGAGGGCGTTGGTCAAATGACCATCTTCACCATCAGGGATGGGCATGGATGTCTTGGGGTCTAGAGGCTACCTATGGGTACAGGATGCATCTGAGAGGGAAATTCTGGGGCTTGGGAGGACAGGATGGAGACTGAGGAGACAGTTCATGCAGCAACAGTGAAGTTTGTTCCAGAAGATAGCAGTGAAGGGGATCCTACCCCATGGGAGACATTTCACACATGGTTGTGGCACAAGGTTTGGGATCTAGCTAGGCAGGTCTAGCCCCCATTGTGCTCTGTAGAGAAGAACTGGGAGGAGTGCAGTACCCATTCATGTTTTTCCTGAGCCTGGTGCTCAGTGCTGGAGACCAGACAGCATCCCATGAGGTTGCATGAAACCCTTAGTCCATGCAAGCTTCAGGTAGCTCTGGGAGCTGAACAAGGCAGGCTGCATGAAGACAGATCCCTAAGTAAGTAAACTGAGGCCTGGGGAGGGGCAAGGACTTATTCTCCCTTTACTGATAAGTAAAGGGATAACTGAGACCTTTGCATGGCTTTCTAGAACTGTTCATCGTCATCAACACTGAAATGGCATTTCTACATCCCCAGTGCATAGCGCAGTTCTGGGCAAGTAGTTGGAAGTTGCAAATGATTGAATGAATGAATGAGTAAATGAATGAATGAATGGGTCACTCACACAGACAAGCATCCTGGGGGACAATGGTCCATGGGGAACACAAGGAGAGCCATGCTTATCAAGCACTCCTTTGCACTGTGTGCTCTGCTAGCATCCTTCAGCCTGTGCCTGTCTGAACACAGACCAGCACCCTCCTCGCCTCGAATGGAGCCTCCCAGTGCCACTTAAGTCTCTGGTACCATTTCTCTTAACACCTTGCCTTGGCTTTATCAATAGTGAATTTAATTGACTGTCTTCTGATATCTGCATAACTCTGGGAGACAAAGTTCTGGTGTGTCCTCTCTCCTGCATCTCTGTCACCCAGAAGTATCCAATTTTATTTTTTCTAGTCTTCTAGATTTTACTCTATTCTCTTTCTATTTCTCATAGATGAGAGATACAGTCCCTTTCATGTCCCCATCTAGTTTCTGGTTCATATCTTTGGGGGCAAACAGAGCATGGAGCTGCCTAGCCTACCGCTGCCCTTGCTTCCTTCCAGTATTTTTGTCTTCTCAAAGACCACCTGTAGAGTATTCTCTCCCTTAGCTTGTCCTGCAAGGTCCTGCCTTTCCCACATGGCCAGCCTTGACCAAGCATGCTTCCCCCACCCTGGGGTGAAAGCCGATGCACAGTAGGTCTCCAATGAATGTGCCCAAGCCAGACATCTTACTTCACCCCCAGCAGCAGCATTGCACGGCCATACGAGGATCTAAGTGACACATGTGATTGAGCAGTGGCGGCTTTGGGCCTCATACTCAGGACTTCCCATTAGAAGGACAACATAGCTAGACAAAAAGGCCCTCTGTCCAGCCGTGTGGCCCAGGTCAAGTTCTCTGGTAACTAACAAACACCTTTTGAAATGGAGGTAATAAGTCATGTATGGGGAGAGGTGATGTGGGGAGAAGACACTGGGATGGGGTGTGGTGGTGATGGGGGTACATGAGGTTTGCAAAAGGCTCATTCAGCGTTCCCAGCACAGAAAGTCCCAACCATCACCTCAGAATGGTCACTAGCCTAGTGGTGGCCACATGTGGGAGCCCCTTCCCCATGCCCCCACCATTCACAACAAAGGCCAGGGCTGTTACCTGTCTGTGGTTCCCCTGGGGACCGTGACCTCTGCCCCACGCCACACCTGGAGCTTCAAGGGTTTCTCTTCCTGCTGTCTGGGTTCTCGACTCTGACTCCTAGACAGCTGAGAGCTGTTGGACCTCAGAGACATTTCGTGGGCGGTGTGGCTGGCGGGCCTGCAGCGGAAGAGCTGCTGGTAGGCTGTGCGGAAGTCCCTGTTCAGTGCAGCGTAGAGGATGGGGTTCAGGGCCGAGTTGGCATAGCCCAGCCACAGAACGATGGCTTCAAAGACCTCGTTGATGTAGTCATCCCCTCTCAGTCCACGGTAAACAAACACGGTGAAGTAGGGGAACCAGCAGATAATGAAGGCCCCCATGACTGCAGCCAGTGTCACTGTGGCTTTGTGCTCCCTAACGGTGGCTGCCTTCCAAGAGCTGACATGATGGATCCTTTTGGCCTGATCTCGGGCAATCTTGAAAATGCGGTAGTAGGTGATGCACATGACCAGTAGGGGCAGGTAGAAGGTGACAAGTCCATCCACCAAGCCGTACACCAAGTTGACCTGGACTTTGCACTTTGGGACAGCATGAGTGACCGCGCTGGTCTCGTTCCTGCTGTTCCAGCCCAAGTGGATAGACAGAAAAGACAGGGTGATGGAAATGACCCAAATTAAGACCAGGGAGACAGCGACCCGGAGCGGGGTGATGAGCACGGGGTAGCGCAGGGGGTCTGTGACAGCGCAATACCGGTCGAGGCTGATCATGAACAGGTTGAGGATGGAAGCCGTGCACAGCATGACATCCAGGCTGGTATAGATATCGCAGAAGACCTTGCCAAAGCTCCACCTGCAGGACAGCTGGTAGAAGGCTGAGAAGGGCAGCACCAGGAGGCCGAGGAGAAGGTCGGTAACGGCCAAGGAGACAATGAAGCAGTTGGTCAGACTGCGGAGCCTGCGGTTCAGGCCCACAGCCAGGCAGACCACCACGTTGCCAGCAATGGTGATGAGAATGAGGACAGTGAGGACCACGCTGACGGTGACCTTTACTGCCGTTGAGTTCAGACACGAGGAGTCTGTGAGATTGGCTGCCATCCTGGGGTCCTACAGCTCTCTCCTCAGCCCACAGCCCCCCACTTCTCTTCCAGTTCCCCAGTGTGTCAATTATATCAGCCACCGGACTCCAGCTGCCTGACAGAGCAGTATCCAGACAAGGAAGCTACAATGACCAATGTGGAGCTATTTTTCTAGAAATAAATAAGTCTCCTGGAGGGAGGGGGGTGGTGTTGGGCAGGAATAGGAAAGAAGAGGGAGAATAAGTCCCTGAAGCTAGGTTCCTGATTCAAATGCCAGTCCTCAAGCTGTCCCCTGCAGAGCTGGCTTCCCCCTGGGACTGGAGCAGGCCTCCATTCACCAGGTTTTGCATAGAGACTGAAGCCCTGGGGCATGTGCCCGGAGATGGCTTTGGTTTTTTGCTGACAGGATCATGGGGAGATGGGTCTGTATCCTTCTCCATACCTGGTGGCTGTTCCCATCCACGTGATGGATGTCAAGGCCAGTGGTGTTTCCTTCTCAGAAGCTGGAGAGCAGGAGCTGAAAAGGCAAAGGTCATGTGTTGAGCACGTTGAGAGCAGACCTAGACCCTGACCCAACTCAAGAAGTATCCTTCTAGAGCCTGACCTCCCTTCCGACACCAAGAGTCAAGGGCCAATGAGAACACCTTTCTGTTGGAGTGATTAACATAATCATGATACAGAGACGGGGGAAGGAGGAAGGATGCAGGCAGCCGGATGGTGGTGTTACTATATGGGGTAGGGCTAGAGAGACTAGAACTGCTTATACTTGAGAAAGAAAGAGCTAGACTCAAGCTCCAAGAACAGAGGCTGCACCACTGGTTCACTGCTGGTCCCTTGTGCTTGGCCCCACATGCAGGCATGAAGTATCTGATGGATAAATGATAAAATAAAATAATAAACACAGATGTTGTGAACTGATTCTTAGGAAGTGCCAAGCATAGCCTCTGACACCGCTGTCTCACAAAGTGTTATGACACTTGCCAGCAAGCGCTGTCAGGAAAGGACCCATAGTAAATACATTCTACTTTGTGTCCTACCTGGTCTGTCACACAAAAGCACCCACACAGGTGATGTGTAAATGATTAAGTGTCTCCAAGGCCAGTAGGATTCTACCTAGGGACACAAATGTGAATTTCACCCAAGTTCCAAACATCACGAAATATTCTTTTTCTTTTGATTTTTTTTTCAACTGCTTCAAATGACTTAAAAATGTAAAAACCATTCTGAGTAAATGGCTGCACCAAACCAGGCAGATTTATCTTGATGGCAGTTTGCCAACTGCACCCACTACCCCTGCTCCAAAAGCCTCTCTGAATCTCTTATTAAGCAGCACACACGCCCCCCTGTCCAGATCAGCTTGCACAGAACTCACTCACTCTTTCCAGCGGTTGCATAACAGATCTTGGGGTGCCTGGTCATGGTTTATTCTATCACCCCCAATCATGGGTAGGTCCTTCCCTGCTCTCCCCCACTCCTCTCCCTCCCACATGTCACTGCAAACATCACTTCAGCAGAATGGCTGCACACACAATGCTTCTTGGTTAAATCTCAGTGAGTCGCTTTCAGTGATGTCATTCTGTAGTTCCAATCTATGCAAAGGTATCTAAGGCCCTGCTGATAATTCCTGGACTTTCATGTCGGCTGGCCCTGGTTTTCCAGAGATCAGCCAGGAGGCCTCTCCTGAGATCTGGGGGTGTGCAGAAATGAAGTCGACAGCAGAACTCTCAGAAGCCAGCTAATCGCCATGTGACATAAATGAAACCTCTCCAGGCTCTTGCCAGGAGCGGCTTTGCAACCTGAATAAGAGAAGCATCATTTAATCATAACCACTGTGTCGGTGCAGGGATCACGCTCCTGGTCACCTTCTGCCACTCCAGCTGGCTCAGCCATCCGGCCTTGGGAGCTGGGCCTCTGGGTATTATTTTTAGAAGATCTTTTCATTACATAAATAGCCCAAACAGCATGGCTCTCACCGCCACACTTAATTAACTTTGGAGGGGGTGGCAGCAAGGGTAGAATCTCTATTTGTGATCAAAATTTTCTCTGAGTTTCCTCTGTACTGGGTACAGGTATGCTGGCATTAGACCGACATTTTAGGTAATGTTCGGAGGTTTGCAAATATGAACAAACTAGCCTCTCTCATAATCAGAAACCTCTCCCTCCTTGCCTTCATCCTTCCTTTTTTCTCTTCTCTCCTTTTCAGTATTTCTTTCAGGACCTGTAATGTGCCAAGTGCTGTCCCAGGTACTGGGATACATGGAGAACAGCAGTGGTTCTCTTTTCCGTGGAGAAGAATCAGGGTTGTGTTTCTATTTACAAGTTTCCCATGACCTTTGTGAAGGCAAGGCCTTTGGCGGGGGCCCCGTGGGTAGCATACTTGACCTCGAGGACCCTAGTACCACAAGACCATCATCATGTTGTCACCACCACAGTTGACAAATTCTTTCTTCAACTTTCAGATTTCCAAAGCCATCACAGGCTGAGAGCAGTCAACCTGGGGACTTGGGGTGTCAAGTGGGACCAGCTACTAGGGTCTCACCCAAACCTCACACCCAAGGGCCATTTGCTATCATGGGGTCTTCTACTTCTTTTGTTTTATTATTTTTTAAATAGTTGAGAAATCAGAGTTGGTTTTCCTGATATTATTAATCTTACTGTTATCACACTATGAATCTTACTGTTATCACAATGAATACTTAAGATGATTTACGAAAACATCTCCCAACATTTAAAGGTTACCATAAACAATGAAATTCATAACTAGTCACACACCAATGCATATTTTTCTAATATACAAATATATACATATTTGATGTTGGAGGGAAAATGGGAAATGAGGTCAAACTAGTAAAAGTATTTTAAGTGCTCTTATTCTTTAACTTCCTTGCTTCTGCTAAGTTGTTTTTGAATCAACTTTGAGTTAACTTCTGTTTACATTAAGTTTATGATTTTTTATTGTATACAATTGGCATCTAACATATTTTGGGTGTATAGATGCTGTAAAATCATCACACTAAATTTAGTTAGTATCCATGACCATACACAGTTACAAAAAACATGTTCCTTCTTATATTATAGTTATATTATAGGAACATGCTGAGAACTTTTAAGATGTGTTCTCTTGATAGCTTTCAAACATGCAATACAGCATTAACTATACAGTTAACTATAATCCCCATGCGGGACATGACACCCCCAAACAGTTATCTGATAACTGGGAGTCTGCCTTTTGACCCACGTACCCCCATTTTGCCCCACCATTCATCCCCACCAGGGGCTGTCTTCTCCTGTGTTCTCCATGCACTAGCCCCTGCAGGACACTGCCTCAGACACACCCCATGTATCACCCAGCCACGTCCTCTCCTCTGCCTTGTTTGAAGTTCCCATTATATAATGGCTGTCCCACTAGGTCACTTAGATCAACTTATTCTTTGGAGAACCTAGGCGGTAACAGTAAGCACTCCATCACACAAAGACATAGGAAGAAGGGTGTCTGCGCCAGTAGGTGAGCAAGAGGCAAGAGGGGCACTGACCTGAGTGTCCACTAGCAGAGGAAGGTCCAGCATGTGAGGCAGATCTGAATGGTAGGACAGTTTGGACAAGGTGATGTCACACACATAGCCGGTGAAATACCATTTCATCCTCACAGCAACTCACGAGTGAGGAAAATCACTGTCCCCATACAACAACTGAGGAGGGTGAGATGAAGAGGATGTCCATCACATCCCAGTAAGAGGACAGAGAGCGTGTATTCAAACCTATATCATACCCCTTCGGCCTGCCTTGATGGATGCCCTTGTCTCAGACTTCAACCTGTTGCCTCTTCCAGCTGGTTCTCACCAAACATTGCTGAAGTTGTCCCCAAATAGTGACATTCGGGCCATGATCTTTCCTCAAACAGAACCAGTCACTCCTATCTTTGCCTTCTGCTTCACCTGGAATCCTGTTCTCCCTGTATTCACTTCAGCTACTTTCCTCTCAATGTGCAGCTCAAACATCTCCATCTTCCTAGGTGCTCAGTATCAGTTATATTATAGGAACCTGCTGTCTCTTATTGTGAATATGGCTCTGTGGTGTTCCTCAGTAAGACCTGGATCTTACCCACTTCTCTCTATTGCCTTCCAACACCCATTACCCACTTATCCATACCCTCTTCCATCCATCTACCCATCTACCCATTGATCCATTGACCCATTCACCCACTCACCCAGCCATCATCTAATATATCCTGTTATCTGTGTGATGAGAGTTGCATGAGGTGGGGTGAGGGTGGAGAGAGAGAAAGAGAGAGAACCTAAGGGTACCTAAGGGTACTCACATTGGGATTCAGCGGGTCTGGCTATCATGCCTGAATGCCTGTATGAGAATGACTATTTCCCCCACTGTTTTATAATGAAAAATTTCCAATACAGAATTGAAAAAAAGCAACAAAACAATGTGTATTAGATCTTGCCCAAGTGTCTATGCAGATTAAATAATTATCTTTCCTACTGCTCCTCCTCTCTCTGCATATGTGCATCAAAACAATATGAAATTCATTAAAACGGGCTTCAGTCAGCCACTTCCTCTCCCACTGCAGGCTGACCACAGGTGCACCTGCAGGCCCCATGCTGCTTCCTCTTATATCTTCTCATCTTTGCCTTAATAGTGTTTGAAATTGCACTTTCTGGAGAATCTGCTCATGGGTTGTGGTGCCCCCTGCTCCTCCCAGGGGAAGTTTCTGACCTTTCCCTACAGTCATTACCAAGCAAACGCAGCCATAACAGAAAGCAGCAGCAGCTCCCACCCTCCGTCATGGTGAACCTTGAAGAGGCTATGCTGCCAATTATCAGTCAGGAGTGGCCATAGCTGAGTATGTTAAATGTACCATGCCCTGACAGTCTTCAGCAAAGCCCAGTGCAGGAAACCTACTCCAGCCACTCCCCAGGCCCACCCTCAGGTCTCTCAAAGCGCAGCTCCTTGATGTGGCATTCAAGGTTCTCTGTGATCTGGCTGTCTTCGTTCTTTTGCTCCTGTCTCTCAAGTGCCCTTGAGTGTCCTAGGAGTACTCTTTGAGAAACACAGCTCTGGTAACCTTTAGTTCCTTCTGGTTTTGAATAAAATGTCAGCTCATTAGGACTCTATTTCTTTGCACCTGCTGTTCCCAATACTTGGCATGCACTTTGTCCCATTCAAGACTGCTGAGCCCTCACTTTTCCGTCAGACCCGCATCTGTTGCCTCCTCCAGGAAGTCTTCCAGAGATACTCACTCCATCCTTTTTCTACTTGTACCCATGTGGCAGAGGTTAATGCTTCCTGAAATACATAGAGAAGAGGGGTTCTCTAATCCTACCAGGTAGAGTTCTGAGTTTTCAGGGTCATTGGAAAACTCTTAGTTTGATGATTTTCTATCAGGATCTATTTTCCTGGGAACTGGTTGTGGTGGGTGGGATCCAGAATACCATTGCCCTCAGTCCTCCCATGTGGCAGCAAAGAAAACAGGGGTTCAGGAGTCAATGTCACCCCGTGAGAAAGAGCCCCAGGGCAAACCCAGGTCAGATGGGTGCCCCCACTTCCCTTCTGCTGCTGCTCACCTGCAAAATTCCAAAATAAAAGCTGCTGGAGGTGATTCTGTTAATCATCTAGAAGGGCAAGGTTATCTAGGGAAGCCGCCAGTTTGGGCCTGGGGTCTCATGTCAGGGCTGAGGCCTCATCTAATTTGATCAGATTGAGTTCACTAATACCTTTCCTATTTTCATTAGTAAGTGAAGGTTTACTAATTGTCAAAGTTGAAGTTCCTTCTCAAAGTTTCAGTTCCTCATAGTCAGGCATAGCCCCGGGGAGAGTGTCGACCGCAGGAGCAGCCAGTCATTAGGGGGAATCAGTTAAGGTTCACTTGTTGGATTGCTTACTAGGCCTGAATGGAGAGTCTGATTTTCCAGGTAATTATTTATAATTGGAAAGGAAAATGGTGTTCATCAAACCACAGCTGTGTGCTGGCCAGTTTCTGGCTTCTGGGTAAGCCACTGGGCAGTCTTGTGAAGTAGGTGGTTTGTATCTCGCGCTGCAGAAACTGACACTCAGAGAAGTAAAGGGAGTCCCTGGGGCTAATCAAGGATTTTGACCTTGGGCATATCTGATTTGCAGTTCCTGTGCTGTCATTTAATAGCTCTGTGACCGTGGGGTGATGAGGTATCAGAGAGATGTAACGCACTAGTGTCCAGCAGATGGTAGGTTATGTCATTTCTAATAATATAATAAAGTTATAATTCCTAGTAACAAGAATGTACTTATGCTGTTGTCTGAAGTTGCATGGCCAGGCAGTGGCACAGGTGCACACGTGACCCAGTGCCCACGCCTTCTCAGATGTGGTGGCGAGCACATCAGAAAAAGCTGGGAGGTGCTAGTCCAGCTGAGGAGACAAACAGAGGAACTCACCACTGAGTGAGTGAGGCTCCTTTAGTTGCAGTTGTGGTAAGAATTAGGTAAAGGGGGAAAATGCTGGGAGCCACAGGAATGTCTAACAGTGGGTCCAAGCTTGAGGGTGTTTGAGCTGAGATCTGTACAGGCGGAAAAGAGGCAACTGAATGTGGAAATGGAGAACAAGTAGGTTGCAAACAGAGAAAAGAGCCGATGAAAAAGCTCTGAGGAGAAACATGATGGCTTTTAACCCAGAGCCATGGGAAACCTGGGTTGAGGAGGTGGAAAGGGAGTATGACTGAAGGGTAATTTGATTCCCCCACTGTCTGTGTTAGCAAGCACTGCAAATGGTATGAAAAGGCACATGACAGAATACTCCTCAGCATCAAAAAAAAAAAAAAAAAAAGACATAGGTTTTCTGGGGTGATAATGGATGTTTTTCAAGGTTATGCCAAATTTGACATGAAAAAGTGTGCGTGTATGTGTGTGTGTGTGTGTGTGTGTGTGTACTCTGGCATTGATACAGGTAGATATGGGTAGACCACTGGCTCAGAAGGGTCCCTGTGAAAAGGATGAGGATGATGACTTTGAGGAGCATCTGGGAGCTGAGTCAAGGGAAGGCCTCTTCTACTATATGCCCTGGGAGGACTCTGGAATGTTTTTACATCGAATCTGTATTACCTTTTCAAAACCCAACAGCCACAAAAAATCTGACAGATGGAGAAGCAGAGGGGGAGGGGATGGCACCAAGAGAGAACACGTAAAGGAATGGCCACTTTCCTTTACAGGCTGTCATGGGGTTGTTTGCAGAGAAGGAAGGGCCAGGCAGAGCTGGGCTACTACTGGGTCTGTTATGCCCAGGAGCTCTTTATAGTAAGTCCTCCAGTCCAAGTTCACAGCCCTCAGTGACCACTCCTCTCCCTGCAATCAGTGCACAGGTTTCAGAGTAGAACTGTCCTAGTCTTAGCAAAGTCACACTTCTCTGAAGCCTCCCCTGCTGTTAGCATTAAGCTTGTTGCTCCTGTAGAAACTGGTTTCTGATACTCAGTGGAGAAATGCACCTGGGGATGAGGTGCTAAGGAGTTTGAACCTCATAGTGAAGACAATAGGATCTGCCTGTTGTTCAGTCAACAGGTCCAGGGCTGAACTGGGAACAGATCTGGGAACCCAGATCTTTTGAACCCTGTCAGCCAACAGTCAGTGAGAATATTGTCGAAAATTAGTCCATGTCGAATGCTTACTTCAGATAGCATCGGCTTCCTCATGTGTTCTCTACTGCGATGCTGGGACACCTAGGGCCTTTATTTTCTCCATTTTACAAATACAGAAACTGAGACTCAGGGTACTTAAAGAAATCATCCAAAGTCTCAGCACTACTAAGTAGAAGATTCAGGTTTGAACTTGGGTCTCTCTGACTCCAGAGTCCCTGTTCCTAGTCACTATCTAATTTGACTTTTCCCCAGAGAGAGAGACCGCACTTTGGACTTTGCAAAAAGATGGAGTGGTTGGGTTTCTGCCACACAAAACACCTCCTCCTGGGCACAACATCCAGTGAGTCTTTCATCTCTGACTCCTTTCCTGCAGTAGGCTGCAGAGTTGGTGACCCCCCCAAGGACAGTCGAAAGACTTTTGGGGAGACTGTAGAGCAGAAGACCTGACCTCTCAGGGGCTGATGCGTTGGAACTTTGAGGGGTCAAAAGTCAGTGATGGTTTCTGCTTCTGTCTTCAAGTGCAACTTGCTCCAGGCATGGCGGTCACTATCTGAGGAGACTATTATTTGCACTTGACAAATGTTGAAATGTAGGTTCAGAGAGGTTAAGATATTTGTTGTAGGGCACACAGCTAATTAAGGGTGGGCAGGGCCTTGCTCCCACCAGAAGACATGCCTCTCATCCAGTTCAAGTTATAATTCATCTCATCAGTATAGCATTGTGAATCAAGATCTGTATGTGCCACATCATGTTTGCTGTGATGTCTTCCTATCTATGAGATAAGAGGCACCACAAATGGTGTGCAGGGCTTCTCCCCATGCTGCTGTGGGAACCTGAAGCTGCATTTTCATGTTTGTTTGAGAAAGTCTTTATTACCCTTATTTTTTCAATTAAGATGAAAGTCACATGACATAAAATTAACATTTTGAAGTGCATAATTAACCAGCACCTCCATCTCATTCCAAAACATTTTCATCACCCCCAGAAGAAACTCTGTACCCAATTAAAAGGTCACTCATCATCCTCCTTTTCCTTGACTCCAGGGCCAATTTGCTTTCCAGTTCTCTGAATTTGCCCATTTTGGATACTGGGGACACAAGTTGCATTTATAATGAAAGATGTTGGACTGGGGTAGGGGGAACCCTGATCCTTACTCTAACTTCCCTTCATTCATTAAGTGTTCAGGCTCAACACTTAGGAATCATCCTCAATTCCTATCCTTTGTTCCCAACATCCAACCCACCAGCAAGCCTATGGCTTTTGCTTCTGAAACTGTGGGTAGGTGGACAGATTGAGACAGAGATATATCTTGGATGTGTTCCCTTGTCCCTTGCCACTTCCATCACCTTGGCCATGGTCCAAGCCAGTACCACCTCTTGTCCCACAGTAGTGATGGCTCTCCACAGTCCTCCTTGTGGCTCTCTCTAATGCACATCTGTTTCTCTGTCTCCAGTGCCCTTATACCATCCCCTGTGTTCACAGGCCCATGTGATCTGCTCCCCATCTCTCTGATCTAAGTAGCCCCCAGACCTCACTGTGCATATATGTGAGTGACTTTGGCCTGCAGCAGGGCTGGGACATGCTTCTCACTCCTCTCTGGAGTGCTGCCAGCAAACAGCCACTAATCTGGATATTGGCAACTTGCTGCAAATATCAGTTCAGCAGAGGAACCCCCCCCTTGACTCCTCCTGTCTTTATTCAATCACACCCCCCACCCCATGTGACCTCCTGCAGAGCCAGGCTGGCCAGTATCTACTCTGTTTTGTTACCTGATAGATTTGGCAGGGGCTCAATAATGTTTATTGGCTTGAATAGATGCATATTGAAAACAACTATCATTAACAATAAAATATCCATTTATTAGTCATTTTGAAAGTGCCAGCCAATGTTCTAACTACTTGACATACTTTATCCCATTTAATTTCTCCATCAACCCTATTACATGGATACTGTGATTCGTCTCCATTTTATAGATGAGAAAATTGAGGGGTTTGGTGTTTTGAAACTTGACCATGGTCCAAGCCAGCAGTGGGTTGGCAAGTGCAGGAAAGGCCTGGGGAGGGAGTTCTCAAGGCAGGCATTGGGCTGGGCCAAATGAATATCCTGCTGATTCTCCTAGGGGAGGTGAGCTGTGGGACTGCCAGTGTTTGGAGCAGGGAGGTGGAAAAATCTCAGCCCAGAGGGCAGGGGCAGGGGAGAGAGGGCACTAAGCTGAAAATTTGGACCCTAAGTTGGAGTCTCTGGTATAGTTCTGATTTGCTGTGTGAGCCCTGTATCTTCAGAGAAAAAGGTAGGTAGGTGTGCTTAGCTGCCAGTTCCTTCCAGTGACTGTATGTGTACATGTGCATGTGTGTGAAAAGGGTGGGAGGGAAAGGATTATGGGGCCCCAAAATAATGAAATAGGAATGCTCAGGGTAGAAGCAGAACACTGCTATTCAGGTCCCCATTCTACAACCTCCTCCAAAAAGGCTCATCCCTGAGTCCTTGCATGTTTCCAACAATGGGAGGTTTACATCTTATAAAGTATTTGTCAATCAGTCACAGACATTCAAAGATGTCTATTGAACCCTATACGCTCTTTGTTTTGGAGGCTGTACCCCACTGAATAAAAAACACATTGTAATATATGCACATTTCTCAGGAAACATAATTTGCATATAGCTATTTAGTATAATGAGATGCCATTGACTAGCTGTCATTGTGTTACATTTGTAAATGTCCAATTAAACATTTAATACTTACAATTTGGTGGTTTTATTTTGTGTTTTAGACAAGGTATGTGTGTGGTTTGTGTGTGTGGTATGTGTGCGTGTGTGTGTTTGCAGGTATTTTTATAGGTTCCTGAAAAGCTTTGAGGCCCCCGAGAGCAAACTGCAGTTCCTGTTTCCAGGCTGCCCTCCAGAGCTCCATATTCTCTCTTCACTTGTCTCTGCTAAACAGACTGCAGACTCCCAGCTGCATGCATCACCATCCTCATCACCATCACGGCCACTACTGCCATCATTGTGGTCACCGCCCTTTGCTGTTATCACTACCCTTCCCTTTCTTCCCCACCACCACCATCACCAGTAGCCACTGTCACATCAGCCAGGCATCAGAACTGCCCCCACCGATACCAGATCTCTCTTCTCTGCTCTTTCTCCAGACCTCATTCTAGAAAAGCTTTGCCTTTCCACAAGGTACAACTTGTTCTTACAGGCTAAAGGCCTACAGAGGCTGGGTCACCTTAACCATACCAGTAGCAAGCAGCCAACACTTGTCAGCAGCATTCACACACACTAGTTCTCTTACATAAGCCTCTCTGCCCTCCCCTACATTCCCTGCCCCCCTCCCCACCTACCCATGAGCTCAATTTGAGTCCTGAAGGAGAAGGATATGGAGCAGGCAGGGCAGTCAGTATACTCCATTTTGCAAATAATGCACAGAGAGGTTGAATGCCTAGGTGGAGATCACACAGCTGGTCAGTCAGAGAGGGTTCTCTCAGTTTTCTAGTACCTCGCCTCCTGTGTTTGCCCAAACTTTGCCCCTTCATGTATTATCTCCATGATTTTTACCAAACTCAGATAACACTAGCTGTTTTTTACTGAACAGTTTTCTTTACTAGGTCATTTCCCTGCAAATAAGTCACTGAAAATTAATGCAGTGTAAACATAACTGAGGTTGTTAAATTCTATGAAGTGACTTCTACAGAAGGACTTAGCATCTCCTTGTTAGAAAGCTAGAGGCCTGGATGAGAGGTGTTGGAGACTCTCCCAGAAAGTACTTTCTGGAGACTCTACCCACTGGGCAAACACAAGTAAAATGCTTGATAGCACCACCAACACTGAAAAGACACATTCACTTTGCTGTATAGAGGGAGGTTGGAAGGAGACTTGGGGAGGGCATCTTCTCATAAGAAGATTGGGCGTTGGTTGACATTTGTGCCACTAAGCACACAAATTGGTCTCTGGACCTCTTGGGCTGCTAGGAAGCACTTTGCTCAACCCAGGAAGACAATGCAATCTAGTGGCAAGGAGCCAGTAGTCCCCTCAGGAGGCTCAGTCTTCCCAGCTGTAAATGGATGCAATACAATGGTGAGCACTGGGGAGGTGAAATGCACAGTAATGACAGCAGGTAGCAGGGTAGCACTAGAAGCTAGATGGTGGAGGCTGCTCCATAAAAGCCGCTCCTTGCCCCACGGCCATTCTCCAGTCTTCTCTTGGAAACAAATGCTGCCATCCTCCTGCCAGAAAAGGCACTCGACCAGGTGGAGAGAAGAACAGAGCACTCGAAGAAAACATGGGTCTTTGCTGGGCCTGGGCAAGTGCAGGGAAAGCTCCAGGTAAATACTGGATATTCCACAAGGCCAGTGAGCTGTGTTCGGGTTAGAAGGCTCTCCTCCTAGCCTGCCCCCCAACTCCACCTGCTTCTCAGCCTCCCTGTCCCTGATGAAAGGATCTTTCTGAGCAGCAACCTTGGGATCTAATCCCAGCTCTGCTACTTACCAGTTAGGCAAGCTTAGCCAGCGAACTTTGAGTCCTATTGGCTTTGAGTCCCAATTTCCCACCCTGTGAAATGGGGATAATAACCCCAACCATGAACAGGCTTTCAGAGGCTGTGGAGTTAGAAGCCAGGGATTTCTAGAACCAGTTACCTGCATTACATTCTGGTCCCACTGCTTCTCTTGGGGCTCTCATGAGCAACGATTTGATGTCTCTGCCTTATATGTGAAACAAAGGCAGTTTTGAGGTTATCTGGCCACACTAAGGACTAAAGGGACACAGACATGGACTGTCCCAGCACTCACTAGCTGCTCAGTCAGTCTAGATACTCTATTCAGAGGACAACATGAAACAAAAGCTTGTCCCAGGCCAGGAGTCCACCTTCCTCCAGCTCCCTGCTGGCCCGCTCAGCCCAGACTTATCCCTTCTACTTTCAAGACCCCACTCAGAGGCCTTTCCAGCTGTGGCCCTACAGCCTCTCCTCTCCAGGTCCTGGGCCCTGTCCCGAGAAACAAGTAAAGGTTATGCCACTGATAGTCTAAAGGGTCCGCCAGGTTTTCTGGAGGCACGCAATCCAATTCCAGAGAGACAAGAAACAAACCAAAAATAAGTGAAACAAAAAATAAGTGAAAAAATAAGTGAAACTTGTTCATTGCAGTTGAATATATTGTAAATGACTTTTGTATTTTAAAACTAGAAAAATGATAGCCAATTATGCACAATGGAATTACTATAGCTGTTACTATAACATTTTAGAAGCTATGAAATAACTAGGGAAAAGTGTTGCTACCTAAGTAATAAGAGAGCTGGATTCAAATTGTATACAGAGGGTGATAGTAACTTCAAAATTCTACTCTTTAAACTATACAGTTTATTTCAGGCTTAAAACGTATATATAAAAGAAAATTAGGATACAACAAGATATCAGTATGCAAATTAGGATACAATGAGATATCAATATGACAAATATTACAAGTTTTAAAACTTTAAGACAACTTGAAATTTGGATACAATAATAGAAGTAACAAATGGGGATGTTCTCCAATATCCTAGTAAGGAGATTTTTTTTTTAAATAATTTTTATATTCTTTTGTGGGAAGAAAGCAATTTACATAGATAGGTATACATATTACAATACCATAATTATGAAATTATAACCATGCAAAATAATATATTATTTACTGATGTGTGATTTAAAAGTTTCAAATACCACTGCACTGGCAAACATCAAATCCAGTGTACTGATTATTATTTCTGGGAATGTATATTGGGGAATAGGATGGAAGAGATATCTACAGAGAATGTCAACTCTCTCTGTGATGGTTGTTCTCTTTTTTAAAAAATTTAAATGTTTTTAAATTTGCATATATATATTTATATTACATTATTGCATATTGTGGAAAATTCTACTCTTAACTTGTGGGGCGTGGGGGAACCAACAACTATAATTTCTGTGTAAAAGAACAGATTGGATGGTGAGGTAGTTTTCTTCAGATGGTGGTGTGATGACGTATTGCCTTTTCCTCACTTGTTTATTTTCCGTATTAAAAATTAATTCTTGTGACTAATAAATAGGAAGGTACAACATTAGCTACATAATATGTGATTCTAATGTTAAATAAAAAATATGTATTTATCTGTCTATATGTATATATCGGTTGTAGAATATGTTCTCCTAATGTCAAATGTAAGAATATATATTTATGTGTATATACATACATATTCTAAATTTGACATACAGATATCAAAATATCTTTGTAGATATTGACACATATTTATGCCTATGTATTATTATTTGTGACATAAAGAAAAAGATAAACATGTCTGTCTTTGTGTGTCTTTATGTCTTTGCATAAAGAAAGTCTGAAAGGATGTATCACAACAACAAACAAGGGGGACACTCCCTGTGCACCTCTGAGCACCTGCTTCTGAACCATATGAAGGTCTTACTCAAGAAGTGAAAAAAAAAACCTGCAACCATCTACTAAACCTTACAAAAGGCAGTATTCCCCCAAATGGGCTGTAAGAGTATTTGTTAAAAGTACTCTAGAAAAAGGGAATCTGTGTGAGGTCAGGTCAATTGGGGTCTAACTGTAGACTTGACCAAGCCTGCCAGCTGCCAGCATGTGCTCAGATTGAGAAGGGTTGTGAGTTGCAGAACTTCCAGAAAGTCAACTAAGGTCCCAGGACCTGAGACACCCCCTTCCCCCAGACCCCATCATTTCCATGGAGCCTCCCCTGAAAATAATGCTCCCAGGTTCAGTCTGATAGACCGGGCAGATACCAGAGTCCTATTGGCTTTGAGCCAATAGGACTCAAAGGTAACCTCCAGGTACCAGAGCAGACAAGCAAGAAGGCTGGTCTGGCTCCTAGGTCCTAGGGCTCCTGATGCAGGCAGACAGTGTGCAAATTGTTTATATACACCATGGGGATGGGGTTCAGGTGGGGGAGGTATCCAGCCAAGGGTGCATGACCATCACACAGCTGAGGTCACTGGGGGTCCAGTCTGCTAAATGGCCATAATCCCTAAATGGCCATATTCCTTAAAAAAAAAAAAAAGTTGAAAATCTGGTTTTCAGTGAAATTTTCTGGCTTTAAAATAAAACATCCAAACTTTGCAATGAAGTTAAGTGTTGTTCTCCCATCCCTTTTTCAAAATCTTAAGGACCCTGCAGAAGCCCATCACCAGTTGCCATCTCTGCCCTCAGTATATTCCCAGAGTTGAGAGTCAGGTGATGACCAGGATTTACTTCCTTTTCCATCCACCCCTCCCCTTTCACTGTTGCTCTGCGAATTATGAATTATGTGCCAGACAGCATCAGACTCATCAACCAACTTGTGAGGGACTCTGTCTTCCTGCTTGAAATCAGACTGACTCTTGCTCTGGGGTGTGTGAGGACTGGAGGATGAGCTTCAGCAGGGGCTTTCTCCTGGGTAGTGGGTTCTACCTCTGGAAGTCACCTCAGTGATGTTGCAGCAGGGGTTGGCAATGGGAGAGTGGGCTTCTGCCCTGTGCTCAAAGAGTCCCCCAGTTCTCTCCAGTCTCAGTTTCCCCTCTCTTCTTCCCATCATGAGCTCTGCACTCCAGCCACCCAGAAAAATCTCATCTTTCCATGCACTCTCCACACGTCTTCAAACACTGCCTTTGCACATCCCAATCTCTAGGTCTGGGTCTGGGTCACCTTCTCTTATGTTTCTATCCTCATCTCCTAGCCACCTAGAAAATGCCAAGCTCAAACACCAGTTCCTGCAGCAACTTATGCCTCCCTTGTGGTAGCCAGGGTCCCAGGACGCTGGAATATCCCATGTCCCCTGTCTCCTTCAACCTATATCCTTTTGCATGCTTTTGCCTCCCAAACAGCTTTTGGATCTGCCCCTTTTCTTCAGTCACACTTTTCCAGCTTTCATCCCTGCTTACCTGGACAAGTGCAAGGGCATCATGATTACCTTCCAGGTCTCCAGCTCATACCTTGGCCCCCCTGTCCCTCTCTCCTGGTGCTCTGGAGAAAGGGCATTTTAGAAAACGCAATCTAATCTCCTTCAAGCCTCAGCTGCAAATCCTTCTGTGGGTCCAGAGGCCTACAGGACAAAGCCCTGGTTTGGCACTTCAGGGCTTTCACTACTGGGGCCCTGTTGACTCCCTGTGACTTCCTTTCATGGTGCCTCCGGCAGGACCTATAATTCTTCTGACTGTCCGGAGCACCCCTGAAGGCTTTGCAGCTGAGTCTGCATACTTCTTTCTCCACTGGGAACACCCAGACACCCCTTGTCTGACTGTTGCCCTCCATTCACCTCTGCACCAAGTTCTGTGACTCCTTTATGATTCCCCCATGGCAGTGAGTACTTGAATCTCTGAGGTTTGCACCGAATTGAAGGATTACATCTAACAGCTGTCTAGTTTGTTGGTTACATGTCTGTACCACCATACTTGAGTCTTTCGGTAGGGTCACATGTATCTAGCTCCCTGTCTTCAGTGCACCATCCAGAACTAAGGCACAAGTGGGACTCAGGGAGCAGTTTGCTGAATGACTGAATGAGTGTCTAAATGGCTCTAAAGCTCAGAGCAAGCTTGGAGATTTTTCTCCCAGAAAAGTAGATGATGCTGGAGCTGAAAGTAGTTAAGGCACTTGCTGAAACTGTTGGCAATTCCTGCTATTCCTGCTATTCCTGGAGTCTGGGTGCCAGGCCAGGGCTACCACATGTTTCTGGAGACTGTCTCCATGGGGTGGAAGATAATCAGTTGCATGCTTATCTATGACCAACTTGGCTCCAGTCACCTTTCTTTCACCACAATGGCATCAGATCCTGTCCCTTGGCAATGTTGTCACATGGAAGCTGGCATTAAAGAAGGAACAAGCAGCCAAAATGTCCCTGTCTGGTTTTCAGATGGGCCAGAGAGGGTAGTAGCTTGCCCAGGGTCACACAGCTATGAAAGGTATAGATATCCCTAGAGACAATACTTTTAGATCTTATTAGATGGTAAAAAAAAAATCAAGGACCTGAAATAATGGACTATGCTATGGAGGGTATAGAGGGAGGCCCTTGAAACTGAGAGGACAGGGAAGACTTCTTTAAGGCTGACCCAAGATGCTATGCAAATGGCAATCTGGGTGAGAAAAAGAAATAGCTTGTGCAGAGGACATTGGGGAGACCAACTGCCACTTCTGAGATAGGATGGCCAGAGAAGATTGACTCAGCAGGGACCCACTTGACAGTGTGGTTAGTGTCTATCATATAGGGCATATACACCTCTGCAGGATTTGCATTTCTGTCTACACGAAAAGGCACAACAAAGCTATCAAAGATGGTGCTGATCTAAAGAGACAGTTCTGCAAAGAAGATTCGTAAGTGGTCTAGAAGCACCTGGAAAAGATGTTCAAATCCATTAGCTATCAGGGGTATGCAAATCCAATCTAAGATACCACCTCACACCCACCTGGGTGACTAGAATCCAAAAGTCAGATACTCAGTGTAGGTAAGGACCTAGAAGAACTGGAACCCTCATCCCTATCAATTGGAATGTAAAATGGTTCAGCTGCTTTGAAAAACAGTATGACTGTTCCTCAAATGGTTATCCATAGCAATGTCATATGATATAGGTATGATACCTACCCAAGAGAAATGAAAATCTATGCCTTGCACAAAAACCTGTAAAACAAAGGCACACAATAGCATTGTTCATAATAGCCAAGAAAATGGAAACAAATCAGTGCCTATCAACTGATGAATGGAGAAACACAATGTGGGCTATTGCTACAATGGACTATTACTTGGCCATGAGAAGGAATGAAGTTCTGATGTATGCTGTAACATGGATGGATCTTGAAAACATGATGCTGACTGAAATAAGCAAGAGTTGGCATATCTATAGAGACAGAAAGCCTTGGGTGGTGGTGGAAGGTGGAGAGGGAATTATATGTAAAGTATACAGTTTCTTAATGCAAAAAGTTTCCAATGTACAGAGTTTCTTGGGGGGGGGGGGTGATAAAAGTATTCTGGAATAAAAGTGTTCTGGTGATCCCACAGCTATGTGAATATAATTTTAAAAAAGATAGACTTGTATGCTTTCAATGGTTGCATTTTATGGTATAGGAATTCTATATCTATAAAGCTTTTGTGTGTTTTTTTTTTTTTTAATTCTAGTTGCTGATGGGGGCAGGCTGCCAATAGTGGAACCTATTCTAAGCAACCAGCACACAGGAGGCCCACTCCACAGATGCCTTGCATGGATTGAGCCTCGGTCACAAATGTCTTCAATCCTTGGCTTCTCAACTAGTGGTCTTGGGATTTTGGATAATCCCCTGTTGTGAGCTATCCTGTTTGTTGGGAGGTATTCAGCAGCATCCCCACCCCCTAACATGTCAATATATCCTTCCACCCTAGTTGTGACAATCAAAACTATCTCCAGACATTGACAATGTCCCCTGTCCCATTTGAGAACACTGTTCTGATCTCTTTTGTTCACCGGGTACATTCTTGTTTATCCTTCCAGAACCATCTCAGATCCCTTTTGGTTTGGTCAAGGGACAGGACCTTCACCCTTCTTTCTCTGAAGACCCCTAGTTCCTTCCCTTCCCCATCAAAAGTCTGAGGTGACTGTTTACACACACTACTCCCTTCCTTCTCCCCCTATGCCCCCATCATACACCTGGGTCCTCTGCTTGCAGTTCAACCTGGCACTTTGGAGGCCTCAAGGCCAGATATTTCTATGGTCATAACTACCAAAGTATATGCTCACTGCATATACTTTGGAAAGTTCAAAAGTTATACAGTTGGGGAGCAAATCTCCCATAACCTGGCCACCCAGTGGCAAACATTATTAACACTCTTTAGCCTGTTTCCTTCCAGTCTTTTTTCCTTAATGCTTACCACAAAGTGTAGCCCAGTCATACACATGAATATGCATAAGTATGTTCCCCATTCATTAAAAGCTCTCCATTTTTAGAAGCCACATGACTGTCCCATAATTTACTTAATTGAGTCCCTATTGTTGGATACTTAGGCACTCTCTGATTATTGATGATCTGTGCATTTGAAAGAGCCTTTGTTCCTATTCCCATCACTTTGGATGTCCTCCACTTCTTTTAAAACATTTTTGGCAAAAGAACCTCTCTAGCCTGCTGGGACACCCATTTTCCCATAGCAGGAGGCCCATTTTCCCATCATCAGGGATTTCCTTCCCAAGGCTAAACTAAATCCTAGGGATTGGGACTTAATCCTGTTTCCCTTTCTTATGGATGTTGGTGGAAATGGACTACAGCTGGTCCTGTTTTCTCCTTGGACACTTCAGCTGGGTGGGTCAAGTCAATTAGTCATCAGCTGAGGATATAGGATGAAAAGTGCCCTCGAAGGCAGGGGAAGCAGCTTAGGCCAAGTTCATGGACAAGAACAAAGTGGTAGAGGAAGGAAGAGAGGTTGCTGGGCCGAGGTGAGTGTTGAGCAGTGCTCTCCATCCTTCCCTTCCTTCCTTCCTCCCTCCCTCCCTCCCTCCCTCCCTCCCT
>PVHY01002010.1:0-19530 GCA_004024945.1 Uropsilus gracilis
TCAACACTTTGTGGATCTTTGGTATCAACCCCTTATCGAATATATTTGTGCAAATATTTTCTTACATTTAGTAAGCTCTCTTGTCATTTAGTTATTGCTTCTTTCAATTATTCAGGAGCTTTTTAGTTTGATATAGTCCCAGTTGTTTATAATCTCTTTTGGTTAACTTGTTGATAAGAACACTTTCCAAAAAATCATTTAATCTTATGTCATGAAGTATTTTTCCTGCATCTTCTTCTATTTAGTATGGTCTTTCACCTTACATATCCATATAGAGTTCATTTTTATACAATCTAAGGTAGTTGCCTAGATTCAATCTCTGGCATGTAAATTTCCAGTTTTCCTACCACAATTTATTGAAGAGGTTTTACTTATTTCAGGGTATATCCTTGACTCCAACTATTAGTTTAACTGTTCATAAAGATGTGGGCTTATCTTTATTTCTGGGTTCTCAATTCTATCCCATTGCCTGTTTTATTTCTATTGTTATTCCATTTTACTTATTGCTATTCGATAATACCAATTTATTCCATGTCATTGAAGAATGTCATTGAACTTTTTATTGAAATGATTACTATTCACTGGATCTGTATATATGTACAGTCATTTTGATAGTATTGATCACCTCAGTATTTTTCTTTGTGTCAGTGCAGCACTGAAGATGAGAATCATCATATGATATCCCTAAAGTATCAAAATTTTAGAGTCTTTACCAAAGTTTAGGACTTCTGTTTTCCGGTACTATATTTTTGTTCTTGCTAGGGAATCATTCCATTGTCGTTGTGACACTGACACTGACATTCAAATATGAGACTTGATGCTTGTAGATGAGCTTCCAAATATGTGACATGAGATGATGGAACAGGAGCCACAGTCAGTGGAACAAAAAATGGACATATCACAGGCAAACAGAAGTAAGCAAGCCAAAGGAGTATCATTGAAAATGTTTGCCAGCTCCTGGGAGCAATCACAAGGGTTAATGCAATGGACTAACACTAGTTTGCAAAGAGTAGCAGCAAGAGATTTATGTAAGAACAGAAAAAATGTAAATAGTGCCCCTCTCCCTAACGTGCACGTAGGAGGGGTACCAAATGGGTTACTATTGGTGAAAACATCTTCTGGGTTTTTATAGTTATGCTCATGGCAAAAGGATGAACTGTGGTGTTCGTGCAGTTTCTTGATTGATGAGTCTTGGTCACTGTCCTAACAGAGATTAGTCACTGATATTATCATGTGCTTTATATTGTTAGTGACTTTTCTATTTTGTCATGTCTCTTGGGTCCCCAGTTCTCCAAGAATCCTAGTACTTATCCCTCCTTCTGTCTCCCAAGGTCCAAGTTCCTATCTCAGAAAGTATATATTTAACAGTAAATACCTCTTTAAACTTTATAAAATAAACACACATAAACATATTCCCTAAGATGTGTTGACTGCAATTTAAACTGAAAATATTTCAACTTATTTTATAAATTTATAAATACACAGATATAAACATTTATAAGTAGATAAATACATACTTTTATTTTGTGAGCATTTCTCTTTTGTCTCAGTAAAAAAATAAACAGCAGTTATTGATAAATAGTCAATTATAGGAGAAAACACCACAAAAGAGCTTTTGTCATACTCAAGTATGCATTTACATAGTTAATTGAACTCAATTGCTAAGCTAAAAGTCTGGAATATGTAAATATTAAATCTGTAAAGAAAGCAACCTTTTAAAATAGATAAATCCCATGTAAGATGTTAAAAATGGAAAAGAAAACATCGTAGTTAAATTGTTGATGTGCTTTGATGGAAAATTCCTGTGCCTTCTTAATTTGATTGATATTCTAGGTAGATATTTCTCTAAGTTTTGCCATGTTTCTTAGAAATTGGCTGTAAATAATTTCACATGTATTTACACAGTGTCCATTCTATATTGATTTTATCATTTTGTCCTCACTGGAATCTATAAGTAAATATTTGCTTCAACTGTGAAAGATAAGCTGACATTAAATTTCCAAATTTGGGTTGTTGAAATACCACCCATTAGCTGATTGTGACTATGTACATTTAAATTTCAGTGGCCTAAATTAGTATATTTAAGTTTTCAGCTATTTGTTCAAACTAGCTACATGTAATCATTACATTTAATTGCCACGTGAAGCTAGTGGCTATCATATTGGATAGACACATATAATATATTCCAATTATCAAAGAAACTTTCACTGCATATTATTCATATAGATCTTATATTTCTTTAAGAACCACAAAAGCAAAAATCCAGATTTCTGCTTACTTCTCTGAATGCTCAAATGGCCCTATTAAGCATTTCTTTAGAAAAGTGTTTCATCAGCAATCTCTCATGCAGAGAATGAAGGGTCATCACAGGGATATAAGCATCCAAATTTCTGTAAAGTATAATCCTATAATATGCATGAATGCCTCAGGCCATCCTAGCAGGAAGCGCCTGTAATTGATATATAATTATAAGCTAATAACTCCCTTTGCATTCATATAATCATTAAGTAAGTAGCATTCCAACAGAGAAATATTCTTTCTCAGTCACCAGTATCATTATGGTCTGCATAACAATTACATAAGCTGTTACACTGTAATCTTGATTTTATGAAACATTCTTGGACTGGGTCTACCACCCATAGACACAGAATAACTGCATATAGAAAATATATGACATTTTCTCATTTTGATATATGTAGAAATCACTCTGATAACCAACTCCATGTTTGCTGTCTGCTCACCAAAAAATAGTCTGTAATTGTGTTCCTAAGAGTTTTTACTCATACTAGAAGCCTGAAGAATTATATAATTTAAACAACTGTAAAAGAAAATGACATTAAGTCATTTATGACTTAATGACATTTATGACATTAAGTCAGTGCTCCTAATTATTCTACTGTATGGATAGCATATATATGCATGCCACTATGTACATGTGTGTATATATATATATATATATATATATGATATATGTCAAGATCTACAAGTTTGAAGAATGCCAGTAACTTGAAGGAATGAGACCACAATGTGCAAAAGAATATTAACAGCAGTGAGATTGTAAATGGAATAAAATATGAACTTTTAAATATCTCTATTGCAAGCAGTGATAATCCAGACAAATTTTATCTATAAAACAATAAAAAAATTCTACAAATGGAACTGCAACAGAAATAATTTTGAGATTAAAATATTTTATAAATGTATTATATGTTTAAGATTGAACAAAATCAATGACAATTATATCATTAAATTACAATGAATAAAATGTCTTGCAAATCAATAACCAAAATCCAACAAAAATGAACTAAAAAACTAAAAAAAATAATTTATTGAAGAAGTTATACTTGTAAAAATGAATACAAAAAATAGTTGTTTTTTTTTTTTTGCTTTTTTTTTTTTTTTTGTTATTGCTGTTGTTTTTTGAGGTTAGATTTGACTATTTGCTCGGTTAACCGCAGACTCTCGTGCCCGGGGTACCCTGGACTCAAGTTAATCCCCAGCCTCAGCATCCCAGGTAGCTGGGGTTACAGGTGCACACCACTACACCTGGCTATTTTTTGAGACTAGGTCTCTCTATGTTGCAGGTCTCAAAAATGCAGACTCAAGAGATTCCCAGTCTCAGCCTCCTGTCCTAGGTTTGGGATTAAAGACACGTGCCACCGCAGCTGGCTTGTTAACAGGTTTCTTTTTGCTCTTATTTTTCTTTCTTTCTAAAACTACCTCATTAAATCATCCGTTCAGTTTGTATTTTCTTTTTCACTTCTACCTTCACGAGATGGGGAATATATATATATATATATATATATATATATATATATATATATATATATATATATATATATATATATATTATGCTTTGTTAATTTGTAAAAAAAAAATGACAAGTTGTAATGTTGATGGTAGTGCAATATATTTCCACTGTCTTTTTTTAATATAAATCATTATTTGTAATATGTCTTTGCTAACTGTTCTTCATATATGGTCCTTTTAGCACTATATAAATTCAAAATCCAAACAGCTAGACAAATGCTATGAATAATGCAGACATTTACATAATGCAGGGAAATGAAAAAAAAATATGTAAACCAAGAAAAACATTCTTTAAATACATACAATAGGATGACCAAGAATAATACTTGTAGCAAGAGACAATATGTGTATTCAGATAATTTTTGCACAGTAAAATAAGTTAAAAAAAGATAACATATTCTCCAAAAGCAGCAATAAAACTAGCAGAGGGCAGAATACATTTAGTTAAGTTGTTATCCATAATTATATGGAGAGAGATTGTAATAGGAATTGGGAGTGCATTAAAATACACATGATTTTAAACTCTGCACATATAAAATAATGCATAGAAGTTTTAATTACAAATAATAAAATGATAGATAACAAGCTTTTAAATTATGAATAAATATATATGCAAGAGGACATCAGTTATTAATTCACCAAAAAAAAGAAAAATGAACTTAGCAACCATGAAAAAAATGTTTAACTTCATAATTAAAGACCAAAAAATAATGTTGAATATACATGACAGCATAAAAACAGAAAAGCTATTTAAGAGTACCATTTATGATATTACTAATTTATTTAATTATGAATATATTTACAGAAAATATACTGAACTGCTACACTTAAAATATAAAAATGAATATTATTACTAATAAAAATTGCTCATCATCAAAATAAAACATAAATATAAGCCAAAAGTTAGGAGAGAAAGTTTGTAATAAATTTGTGTTATAATCTATTAATATACATAATATGTTAAAGAAATCTACAAATCAGTAGTAGCAAGAAAAATACTGTTTTTTTATAACTTTAATATATACCCAAGTAAAATGTTATTCAAAAATTAATATTTATCCTTATATACTTCTCAAAGTCTTCTTTGAAATGTTAATGGAAGAAAAACTTTCAAATATTTTATGTCAAGTGAAATTTACCCTGATTCTAAAACTAAACAAGGGTGTTATAATAAGAAGGAAACTATATACCAAAATATATTTCTTAGGAAAAGTTTATGCAAATAATCTTAGTAGTATAGTAGAGAACTGAATTTAAATATACATTAAAATAATCATGCATCATGACTATGTGGAATTTAATTTGGGATGCTATGACATTTTCACATATACAAACCAATATATGTGATACTCTGCAATGTCATAATCAAAGATACATATGTGATTATCTCAATGGATGTAGAAAATTGTTTGACAAGATATGGCATCATTTTATGATAAAACACAAGATCCATTCAAAAATGGGTCTAGGTGAAAAATATCAACATAATAAGGGTCATATATGAAAAAATCACAGCGAATACTGAAAAATGAAAAATTTCATCTGGATCAGAAATAAGAGAATGATGAGTACCAATTGTTACCACTGATATTCAATATTGTGTTAAGAGTATTAGCAAGAAAAATTAGACAATAAAATATTATAAAAGACATTTAATTTGAAAAGAGGCAACATTTTATTTTTCAGGTGGAATAACAATATTTTGTTTTTGCTTTGTGATAGAAAATCACAAAGCTCACAAGAAAGAGCTTTTAGAAATACTGAAGCAATTTTGCATTGAGGCAGGCTACAGAACTAATATCCAAATATATGTTGTATTTCTATATGTAAATAATGAATTAATAATAGAAAAATAAGAAAAACGATCCCATCATGAACATATACAACATAATCAAATACATTGAAATAAACTTAATAAAGAAATGAAAACCTATCTGTAGAAAACTAAAATACTGTTGAAAGAGATATTGGAAGATGCAGGAAATGGAAAAAGTTTTCTGTATTCATGAATTATAAATGCTAACATATTCAAAATGTCTGTATTAACTAACATAATATGCAGATATAATGCAATATCACTGGTATTTTTCAGTGATACAGAAGAAAAAAGTATGAAAGTATTACTCTCCCCCATTTTAAACTGTAACACAAAACAATAACTTTTAAAGAAACATGGCACAGTATAAAAACAAACACACTGATCACCAGAAAAGAGTTGAGAGACTATATTACTACAAATAGATGAACAAATAATTTCTGCAAAGGAATTGAGATCATGCAGTGTGAAAAAGAAATGTTCATTAAGTGGTTTTCGGAATATGGGTAGTTATATGCAAGGGAAAGAAAATAGACCACTACATAACATTATACATAAAAATCAAATAAAATGAATTAAATATTTCTATGTAGTTCAAAAGCTCTGAAATATAATAATGAAAATGCATGAATACACTCAACATTATCTTGGGCATGTTTGATGTAATAATGTTTAGGCAAAACCTAAAATATTCAAATGTAACTACATCGATTTAAAAACTTTCTGCAGAACAAAAAAAGGCAAAAAAATAGTATATATATATATGTATTATATATATATATATATATATTTACATCATAGTATTCCCTGTGGTTCTCCCACCACCATATCACATGTGTGAACAATCCAAATGTCTGAAAACAAGTCAAAAAGCTGTGGTATATGTACACAATGGGATATTATCCAACAATCAATGAAAGGGGGGAAAAGTCTTTTACAGCATCATGGATGGAGGCAGAAGGAATTATGCTAGCAGAAATAAATCATGAAGAAAATAGAAATACTGAATATTCTCACTTATATGTGGGATCTAGGGAAAATAAACACAGGGAAAAAAAGCTTAAAATTAGCAAACTAACAGCAGAATTAAAGCATAAAGTAAGGGAGGGAAAAAGAGGGTGAATTTTTAAGAGGGAAGAGCACAGGAATTAAGATGATGGTTCACCGCAGGTGACATGAGGATGAGAGAACCTTGGGGTATGCAATGACCTAAAATGTCTAACATCTATCTATCTTTCTATCATCTTTCCATCCATCCATCCATCCATCCATCCATCCATCCATCCATCCATCCATCCATCCATCCATTTCTCCATTCGTCTGTCTGTCTCAGTCTGTCAGTCTAGGCAATCAATTAAAATAACAATAAATTCATCAAAATAAAAATTAACCCGGGATAGAGGGGAAAATTAATCCAACTAATGTGACAATATTTCTGACAAGGAGTTAAAATCTAAAATATACTGAAAATGGAACTACCATTTGATCCATCAATTTCACTATTAGGAATCTATCCAAAAGTAACCAAAACACTAATTCATAAAGACACCTGTATATGGATATTTATTACAGCACCATTTACAATAGCCAGGATATGGAAACAATCCAAATGCCCCAAAACTGATGAATGGTTGAAAAAAATGTGGTATATTTATGCAATGAAATATTGATTCTGTGATAAAAATGACAAATATGACACATTTGTGATAGCATAAATGAACTTAGAGGGAATTATATTAGCAGTATAAGTCAGAAAGGAAAAGACAGAAACCATATGGTCTCACCTATACATGGGATATAGGAATAACAAACAAAATGTCATGAACAAGCCACAATGCTAGCACTGGAACTGGGGCAAACAACTAGGGAGGAAGAGATGGAGAGCAGTTACTCAGCAAACAAAGAATCACCATAATATATTAGATAGTCAGTACTAACTCTAAAAACAGACATTGAGAAAAGCAGTTTTGTAGTTGGAAATTTCAACACCCCAAAATATTGATGAGTTTTCTTGTCTGTTTATTGACAAACAAACTAGACAAAGATATAAATAAGGACATAATTACCTTACACAGTCTTTCTACCTGAGAATTAGTTGAAACTATTGTTAGAGAACTTCACCCATTAATAGTTAACAACCCTAACATTCTTTTCTCACTTTTAATACACAGACATACCATTCCATGCAATGCATGGATCTACTTAAAACAGTCCACTGTTTAAAATACCTAGTGATTATCCATCAAACTTAGTGAATAACCAAGTTTTCGACATGGCCTACAATGATACTATTGAATTTTATATCAGAAAATAGGTAAGGAGCATTCTGCTTGGTTTACTTCACCATCTAAGTATAAATTCTTTGTTTTATCTTTTCCTTAACTTTCATCACCGCCTCATTCTATCTATCCCAATATGTCTACTGTTACAATAGTTACATCATTAATTTAAACTCACAAAAGTGAACAAGTGTACTTTTCATCATATCTCATACAAAATGTAAACCTGATACACTCTCTTCATTTTTCCTTCTCCACATATTATTAGATATAGAAAGAAAATGTGATATACAGAAAATTCATTCTATTAAAAATGAATAAGTTATTGAATATTTTTTTTATTTAATGACAACCCACACTACATAGATTCTACCAACATACAGATGAATCCAACTTTGCCAAAAGATCATTTCCATGTTCACTTTGATCCTTATCCTCTTGAAAGTTTCTAATTATATAGTAGCAATAGGAGTAATTAAAATAATTTATATTTAATTTATTTTATGATTAAAATATAATTTAAATTTATTTTATAATTTAAAAGTTCCCATAATTCTAATTTTAGTAGATAGGCAATATTATAATAATAAATAACTAAACCAAACATTTCTTTACTATTGATGGGTATTTTTGTTATTAACAATAGTCAATACTATGAATGACACTTCAGTGTACTTCTTCCTATAGTTTTCACAACTTTCCTTGATATTAAATTCTAAAAGTTCTTTAATCACTTAGAGATTATAAAGAACTTTACAGTATGTGAAGAATACAGTTTTAAAATTTGTTGCATCAATAACACAGATCCTGGCATGTGGTAAACATGTGTTAAACATATGATTTATTAAAGTGAGTGATATCTAATTGATATTCTATAAACACATGTCATATAGTAGATATTAGCATCAAATAATATTCTAGTTTTTAAATGTGTTTGTTTGATTGTGATATATTTGGTGATGTATTTACAACAGTGGATATTTTAGTCTGTGGATAAACAGATATACATAGATAAATGAGGTCCTGTTTGAAACCTACATTATGTCAAGTTAAAATTCTTCCAATTCAGTTCTAGTGCCTGTAGTCTAAAAAAGTCAGCAGGGTACTTCTAGGATAGATTTGGCACCACATGGAATGTAATGGCCACAAAATTTACCAGTTTTTCTCTGAATGGCTTCCTTTCCTTAGGGGAATTGTAGTGCTATAACCTCCAGGCAGGTCACCGTGCTAAGTATTATCACTGGCATAGGTTCAGTTGAGTCCCTTTTCAATAAGGTATCAGATTGACCAGATGCCCTGAAGATCTCCAGTAATCATGGCTATTGAATTGTTGAATGGTTCCATGACTTTAGTTTCCAGGGTAGTTGTCTGATGGAGAGATCACTCTCATGATGGTGGTTGGTATCTCTTTTGCTGGACTACTTGAGATTAGGCTTCCAGAATGGTGAAGACAGTCTGATTTTGATTGACATTAACCCACAAAATTCACAAAATGAGTTCAAGGTATAGGAAACCAATGGTTCACCACCTTATCTTGTATTTGAGTCATATATCTGTGCATATTGATTAACTATGCACATAAGAAGTACTACCACCAGTTTATAATCCCCAAGGATGGAAAGCTGATTGGAAGTATCTTGATCTTCTATCTTGTGTTTGCATTCAGAACAGTAACTTTACAATTCATGTTGCCTCTCTCTATAAGCTATATTAGGTCATTCTTTCATTGGCCATGAATAGTTTCTCTGGGGACTTTCAAGAAATTATCCTGAAAGTCCAGTGGAAACCTTTGAATGTTATCCTTTGTCTCCAACAGAATGATGACATAAAGTTCTCTTGTGTTTATCTAAAACCATACTGGAAGAGATGCAGTTTTTGTTCAAGTGGATCCACGTATCACATTCTATCCCATGTATCCCATTATATTCCCACTGACATCTGAAAATAAGAGTTTAGTCAATACTGAAAGAAATCATATTCTAAGAGTGCAGTGTTTAGAGCTAAAGAATTCAAAAGATTAGGTTTAGGCTATAAAGTTCTCACTGCAAAATTTAATGTGTTAAAAGAATACATCATCATTCATGTTATATTCCATTTGCTCAGTAAATCTGTATTTGTTGTAATCATCATAGAGTGATGATTGTTAGGAGAGTAATTTCAGAGCAATATTTACACAATGTTTGTGTAAATGGTTACACAAACATTGTCGATATCAAAATACTCACTAAATCAGTGGTATTAGAGAGTTTCTGAGGCAAAATTTCTATAATTTTCTGTACAATACCAGTTCAAAATCATGACACATTATAATAGCAGCGTTGTTAATCTGTTGTGGTAGAAAATATGAAAATAGTTAGAAACCAGTTTTGATGACTCCTGAACAGCTAGTTTATGAGACTAAGATAATATCTATTTGAATGATTATGTGATGTGAGTAGTTCTCTATTGTTTTTTCTACACATATAAAAAATTCAATATATACCAAATGACCTTATATTTTAACAGATGTTTACATCAAATTGCTCATATAAATGGAACCCTGAAACAAAAGTACCCGATGTCTTATATCCCTGGAGAAGACCTGCATTTATTAGTTTTAATGTTCTCATTGTATCTAATCATTTTAATTAATTATTAACATATTTCCATTGGGAAAACAGATACCAATAACATCCTTTGTCAATTTGAATAAAATTGTTAGCAACCCCATTAATCCAATGTAAAGCTATTTGTTAACTTAATGAAATTAGCTTCAATATGAATATATTCATCTCATCACATAGTAAATAATTACATGCTGTGGAATGAAGAACTTATTTTCATTATTTTTCATACTATTTAAAGTAATGAAGATATGTAAATGTATATATAATGTAGTAAAGGAAATAATTGCATAACGAACTGTGGATTATTAAATGCCAGGTAGCTATTAAGTAGGGAAAGCAATGCAAAAAATATCTAATGTGATGTTAATGTAATTTTGCTGTATCAAATGTCAACGCTCTTGGAAAGATATATCAAACTGAAACTTCTACTTTCATCAAAAGATAAAGTTCATTTTCAGACATTTAACATTTCTCTATGTTTCTAAGTGAATTCTATTTTTTCCTGATCATATGTCAATTCTGTGTATTTAATTTTGCCTGCTCTTGATATTTTTATAGATTTGTAATGTGATTTTTGATATCTTAAAACTTTTGTTTGATATAACAAGTTGATATTTGTAGTGACTTCATTTATTTGTATGTATAGTATTCCTTTCTCCAAATACATTTAAAAAATGGACTAAATACATTAAAATAAAATAAATAAATACAATAAAAGCATTAAAATAAAATAAAGTCTTTGATAGATATGTAAGTTCTTTCTAGGATTTGCTACCATTAAAGTTAGAAAAAATATTGTACATGTACCTATATGTGAACTTGTCAAATTGCAGCATGTGCATCTTTTAAAAATTTTCCTTATGAGCTTGACCATCTTAGAAAACAATATGAAATGGGTTATATTAGTATTCATCTAAACTTATCAATAAATTAATGATAGAGTCAGAAATGTATGTGCATATATATGTGTATATATGTGCATGTGTGTACACATATGTGTATGTCTATGTTATGACAAATGGAAAGCCAGATTTTCAAACAGCTAGTATACTATCTGATTTATTTACTTTTAAAATTCAATCAAATAGCAGCTCTTAAAAATTCATTTAAAGTTGCTATATAAAACAATATGGGTTTTCTCAAAAGTTTAAAATATATGTCATATGATCCAACAATGCTAAGTATACCCAAATTATACAAAGCACTAATTAAAAAGGGAAACTTGCACTTTATAACAGAATAATTTGCAATATCATCTAGAGAACCTGTTTCCCAGATTAAATGAGTGGATTAAGATGTGGTATGCATATGATATGGGGTGACTCAGCTGGAGCCACACTGGGGGTCTCTGGTATTGGCATAGTTCAAAACTAAATTGGGCAGGCCAGGCACATTGGATATAAAATAAAGATTTCAAGAATATTCTTCCACCGGCCGCAACTGACATGAACTTGCCTAGCCTGGCATGGTTGCACAGCAACTACTAAGGTGATTTTTTTGTTTATTGTTGATTAAACCCTTCATTGTTATTCTCTCCCATAAATTAACATCATTGTAACATTTCAAGAGACACCTATATTCCTAATATATTAAAATCAAACAAACAAACAAATAAAGAAACACAGAGAGAAAAAAAAACACTGTGAAACATGAAGCACTTAAATTGAGTCACAATAGCTAAAAAAAATAAAAGAGGTTTAGAGTTATATCATTCATCTAGACCTAGAGATCACTTGCACTGCAATACATTAAGTGTAAATATATTCTTAACAATCCAGAACAAAAATTCCAGTACATGCACAGATTCTACTAAGAAATGTATGCATGTTTTATCTATGTGTTGATTTCTGAAGTATTAATTTCTTAAGTGTGCTTTATTATGCAGAGGATGCCATCTAAAATGTTAATTATAGAGAATTTCCTAAAGTAATTACTTTATAATTTTCACTCTAGTGAAATAAAATAATCTTGTTTTTGTCTTAGGTTAATGTTTGATTCCAAGCATCTATAAAGTTAAAATATCAACATTTATATTTATAAGACTAAATTTTAAAAATAGACTACAGTATAAACTACTGCTATTCCAAAGTCAGGCAAAGATGATGAAATTATTTTGAAAGTAATCCTTTAGGCAGATTTTATTTAAAATATTCTTTCATTGATCTTCAAAGACATTAGTGAATTACTTTTATACATTTGTGATTTCTGTGTTGATAATACTGCATTTATTAATCTTAGATTTATGTGTATTTTCAGTTTTTTTAAATATTTCAAGAATGTTTTTATACATGTTTCTATACTATTTATTTTGATAATTTATTAAAAGTTAAATAAATGTGTCTTGGATTATACAAAAGACAAAAACTAAAAAATAGCAAAAATTAAGAGACAAATCTAAAACATAACTTTGTCCTTGATGATCAAAAAATAGGATACAATTTATTGAATAAAAGATTATGCTTGTTCTCGGTGTGAAGGAATATAAATAAGTCAGATATAAAAGAAGAACTTGATGGCAAAAGGAGATGCCCATTAACTCTTTTAGACTTTTGATTATTGCTATTTAAGCACAGGAAAAATTTGCGTCTTAATTTTTGTGAGAAAAGCTGTTCAAGATTTCCTTATACAACCAAAATGTTTTTTTTTCTTAATTTTCTAACTTATTTGCATTTTTGTGAAATAAAGTTTATTCCAACAGGCAATTTCATTGTTTACCCAGAGAATAAGTAATATTCTCAGCCTCTGTCACCTACTTCCTGTCATGGATACAATTATAACTGTTCAATTCATGGAAAATTAGAATCACTTCAAAATTGTTCTGGAACTGATTACATAATTGCAGATAAATTCTTGGTCATAGCAGCAACTACATTAACCGACCTACTCAGACGTTGAATCCAAAAGTATGGGTGTATTTGACAGCTTGTGTAATTGCAGTGGTGACTCTGATTAGGCTGGAGGGGCAGCTGAGTGTAGTGATGTAGTTGAAACTGTATTGGGTGTCATACTCTCCCAGTGGGTGGGATTTGAGAGAAAGACCTGCGAGAAAAAAAAGAAAAAGAAAAAAGAAAACTGAAAGTGCAAAAAGAGCTCCTGAAAGAAAAAGAGAGAGACTGGATATGGCCCAGGTAGAGGTATGTTAGACACAACAATGTTAGGCAGGTAAAGAGAAGTCAGAGTGGCCAAGCTGAGTGACAGCACCCCTAAAGACTGAGCTGAGCTGTTTGTGGTGAGGAACCATGGTGGGAGAGTGACCTGCAGAGGAGTAGCCAGTGTGGAGTCAAATGCTGAACCGCAGGCTGGGAGTGACTGGGGGCTGCTAAGGGCAGGCCCAGTGAATGTGGTCAGACGCCGCTGAAGGTGGGCCTGGAAAAGGAAGTGTATGGCACAGGAGCAATGTGGCACGGAAAGCTGGAAAGCTGATATCTGGAGAAAGCTAAGTAATTGGAAAGTTGATTTTATGTCAGTTCTTGTGGAGCAGTTTGAAGAACCTTGGAGAAACTGAGCAACTTGGAACCCTGGGAAGAGAAGAAACAAGGAGAAGATGAGAAAGCTGGCTTTTACAAAGTGACTGTCTCAAGTTTGGAGGGGAAAAAGGGCACCATATTGGACATGTGTCTTTAGGACCTTTGGGACTAAAATGGTGAATGGGGTAAGGTAACTGGTCAGTTGTAGCATTAAGGGCATTTTGCTTGACTTTTTGTTTTCCTTGTTAGTTCTCTTGATAATAATACCCTGTTGTTTAAGCTGTATTGTGATTTTCCCAACTGCCACCCACAGGTGAGGGGAATCTAGATTTTAAAAGTGCCACTCTTTTCCCTCAGCTTGTTGGAGGCTTCTGCTCCTTTTTCACCTGATATTGTCATCACATTTCCACTACCCAGAAGCTAATATAACTGTCATGAAAACTAACTGGTGATTCTAAGTGGCAGCATACTGCTAGGTCAGTAATATACTAGGACGGTTCATCTTTCCCACTCTTATTGTCACTAGCACTGACCATTATAACCATAGAGAGTTTTTCTAATACTGAAAGCCTACCAGCTTCTCATTATCCCCACTTCTGCACAGATTCTACAGCTGACTCTCTTTTAGCCCACATTATATACAGCCATTTTGGTATTTCAGAGCTATTTCTGGAAAACTAGTGGTCCAAAAAATAAGGATGATAGCAAAAGATATTTCATATTTTCACTAAAATTCTCAAGATCATATTTATTTATATTACAATAAATACAATAAAAATGCATACTGTGACAATAATTGTTACATACTTCATCAACTCAAACATTCCATGCAAACAGGTTGATGCCATAGAAGAGACATAAAAATAATTACAAAAATGAAAAACATATGAGAATTTTTTCACATCGATCTGCCATACAGAATAGTTATAAAAAAAAAAAGGTTTGTCAAAAAAAGTTATCAAGAATTAAGACAATCCTTTATTGCCATAATATAAAAGTTTGTTGTTTACTTTCCAGTTGACTATATTAGATTTGTCCCCCTGTTTCTTAGGTCAGAATTTTAAGACAGAAGCTGAGTGAACTTGGAAGGACTTTCCCCCATTAAAACTTCTATATGAGAGTGTAGTGGGATGACATCTTGATTGTCATGTCAGAATTTGAGCAAAGCACCCAGTTATGCCATACCCTGGATTCTGGCAAAAAAATCTGTGGTGTATTAGTGTGTTAGTCACTACATTTGTGGTAATTTGTTATATACTGATAAATAACAATTTTATGACATATTTTAAGAAAAAACTATAGATTCAAATATGAAATTGCAAAAAGTTTTTATTGCTACTTAGAATGAAGAAGTATCAAAATTTTGTTAGCATATAATATTAACAAGTAATTCACACTTCATTATCTGGAAAGATAATATATTTCTTTTGAATTATGATATTGCTATTAAAACTCTTCTCTCTATTTCTTTAGTCATGTCTTTGGTAATTACATGCATATAAGGGTGCTTTGGTAATATTAATATCCTATGTACTGAAAAGAAAGACAAACTTTATGGATTAATTCATCAATTTTTATATTGCTGCCAGCATAAAGAGTTCATGTCTATTATGTATGGTCATATAGAGTTTCAGGGTCAAATTTTATATATAATTATTAGTTTATTTTATATCTGCTGTTAAGCTTTAAGATGTTTCAAACTGATCAAAACAGTGGCTGTTGTCACATGCTCTTTGCATAATCAACTATCATCAACCATTTTTTCTTGATTTCCTGGTCAACTTGTTTATTGTATTTTATATTCTATTAATCTGTCAGGATTTGTACCACCTTAACAAGACATATATTCCGTAGAGTCTGCATATGTTGATTCTTTTTTGCAAATAAGATATTTATTTAACTATTCGAAATGTTCCCTTTTAAAATTGAAACTTTAAAAATAGTTCTTTAAGCGAATTGTTCAGTAAATCAACATGTTGAAGGATTTTTATATCAAGACTTTTTCCTTTTAATTAATTTGTTTCTCCTTGCTATCAGTTTTGAAACAAGAATTTTTATTATTGATTTGTCTTTTGCATCTTGACTATAACAGTTACATGTATAAATTTATTTCAGTTATTCATCAAAAGAATAGGCATAGTAAATAATTGATACTGGGTCTTTAAGGAAAGCTACAAAGTCACAACATGAAATTAGATAAAATGATGTTATCATGAAAATTAGAAAATATACAATAAGTTACTATTTTTAAAATGTTGACAAATAACACAAGCACCTCATATATAAGTAAATAAGGATTCTATAATTCATTTCTTGTCTCATTGAACTCTACAAACTTCGTTGCAGAAATCAAATAATCAGATGCCCTTTTTTTCCCAATTTTATTAAATATTTTCCAACATGAATACATTTCCAGGGACCATGTAAGATTTATAAAGTAAAGAGGCATTAGCCCTATACTCTTTCAAGTTAGTTTTTCTTTACAAAGTCTCTGAATGTTCCCAGAGAACATTCACAGACAGTCTTGGTAGGTGAACATCCATAATCTCAGCAATTTAAATTTAGCGATTAGGGAAGTGATAACCGATATAACTGAAACAAACAAACAAACAAACAAACAAATAAAAGTACTCTAAATAAATTGTGTAATATGAGACCTCCTTTCTCCCCATTAAGCACATCTAAGTTCCCTAAGACATTCTGACACATCACACCAACTGGAGGAATACCTGTGGGTTACAAGAAATTTTTCACATTAAAGGATTTTTAGTATAGCAGCATGACATTTGAATTGCTCGATGATAAACATCCTTATGGGAACTTTAGATAGCAGTCAACATGAATACCGTACTGAAGTTTTGTCTGAAATAGGTGGTTTCTCCTCTGGTTGATGGTTCATTCTTTTTTCTCAGTCAGTGCTCCCCGTAGCATTAGCTGCAGACAACTCACCCTGACAGCAGGATCTGCTTCCAAGTCAGACAACTCACCCTGACAGCAGGATCTGCTTCCAAGTCATTTGGTAGAGCCACTGTGCTGGACTGACTATAAGCAGGATTTCACTTGGACCTTCAGGGATGTTTGCTCCTGTTCTTGTGAGTCTGTGGCGTTGTCTGGGGGTTTGCTTAGCATGGATACTGTTTTTGAATTCATGATTTTACTAAAAGACAGGAAGTAAATGTTGCTTGTTTCTTAAACCTCATTATGGAAACTAGCACATAGGCACAGAACCATAATTTTGTGTTAGAAAGTTTGGTCAGAGTTCTCTTAGATATAAGAAAAAGTCAATTAGACTCTCCCTTTCAATGGAAAATATTTAAAGAATAGAAGTTTACAGTCTTTCTTACGTGATATTTATTTCTCTTCAGAACCTGTGACTTACAGAGGGAAATAATTTGTGCCCATGAAGGCAAGCTTACTGTCCTTTTTAAAGGCAGAGATTCCTCCTCTTTCTCCCTCTTCCCCAACACATTTTTTCCTTTCCTTACTCCAGGATGGTGAGAATAATGAAAGAGGAAGGAAGAAGAGTACATATGCTCTCTAGAATTACTCAAAGTGTCTACTGGAATTTGTAGTTATGTGCATCAAGCTATTCTTAACTGGATGGGAACCTGGGGAATTTTATTTTATTATTATTTCTACTTAGTTGAAACTGGAGCTTTTACTAATTAGAAAGCAGGCAAACAATATAAGGAGAAAATTTTTGTCTCTCCCACAAAATTCATATATATGTGTGTACATGTGTGTGTTATATATATATATATATATATATACATATATATGTATATATATATGTATATATATTTGAGACGAGGTCATATTTTGCAAGATTTTAGTTGAAATTTATATTTATATGTATATATAGAGAGATTTAATGTAGATTATTGCTATAGAAACTGACTTAAAAGATTAGTTAACTCTCATAATTACTTAATGTATATTGACGCATAGTAAATCAGAATTGTAGCTAGAAAAAAAATGGCAATCACTTCATAAGACTAATCCAGCATAAATTCCTCTTGACACTTTCATAGCAAAATATGCTAGATAAATTGCCACAATTCTGCAGAGAAAATAATAAAAATAAAAACTAATCCTAGTCAGAAGAGCTATTTGGCTTTAGACTTTATACCATCCTTCTTAATTCTTAGGTATAATGGATTAAATTTCTTTATAAAATCCAGTTATATAAAAAATAAGTCACACCAATATATCTATGGATATGAACATTCACAATGATGTTATATTTAAAATAAATTACATGTCCAAGAATAAAAAATAATAAAATTCAGTTATAATAGATGATGAGAAACATAGCTTCAGCCTTGGAAAAATGAGTTTTTCAATGGGGGGGGGTGTTTACAACAATATTGGCAGACTATGCTAAAAATATTTTATATGCAACATCTCTATTTTATAAATATTTTTTAAGCAACATGTCTCATTTTATAACCATTCACAACATAGACCTAAGACAAACTGAGCTCTACCATTTCCTTGAAGACAAATATATGGACAATTCACAAAAGAAATTTTTGAAAGAAAGGAAACATTTATTCATAATTTTTTCAAATTATATAAAAGAAATTAACAGCACAAAATATTTATATTAGGAAACTAATTTATAAATTAAAAACAATACTTCCCTTACAAATTAATAAAGTGCTTTACTAGGCACTTTGCATGATAAATAGACATTCAAAAGCAAAACTGAACAAATGATCATTAAGGATCCCATGAAAGCAAAAGAAAAACAATAAATCAATTTCATTTATAATCTTAAAATGCTTTTGAAATTTAATTTTTCTTTCATTTTCTTGTTTTCTCTTAATTAATTTTACTTTATTCTTTTTCTTTATTTGCTGAAGTCCCACTGAAATACATCGTTAATATTTTGGAGTAAAGAATTCTCCACCAAAGCACATCTATCATCAAGACACCCAAAATCTTCTGTCATAGTCCATTGTGTAAAATCTATACTCTTTACCAATATCAAAAATATCCTGTTTGTTTCATCATAATATAAAAATACTTATATTTAATCAAGAAAACTAGAATAAAAATATCTGTGCTCAAGTATTTTCTTCCTCTCTGTTGTCTTTTATAATGTTCAGTTACATAACTAAATAAATGTGGATAATAAACTCTTTCTTATAAATTCATAAATTTACTATTAGGTTTAATATTAAAAGTTTAAAATGAAAAGCTGAAGAATGATAATACATGTTAAGGGCTTGATTTTTTAAAAATTCCTTTAGTCTTTGCAACATATTCCCATTTATTCCTATCACCTTTAGAAAATTCCATTTTTTCTGACTCATTCATTACTTCATTTAATTTCTCCTTTCAATATCTTAGATTAGCTTTTTTTATTTCATTTCTGACCTCTTTCTTAGAGGCTGTCTGGCCTAACAATATATTTCATGCTGTTTCCATAATAATTTCATAAATTATGATTAAAATCATTTTATCTATTTTATATTTTAGAAGGTAAAACTCAAAATGCCTTGCTTTGGCATGCCTTGATTGACCAACTATTATCTACTCCACTAAAT
>PVHY01002010.1:19630-96863 GCA_004024945.1 Uropsilus gracilis
TTTTTTTTTTTTTTTTTTTTTTTTTTTTTTTTTTTTTTTTTTTTTTTTTTTTTTTTTTTTGAGACTAGACTTTTGTCCATTTTGCCCATGAACCGCAGGCTCTCATTGCCCAGGGTACCATGGACTCAAGCAACCCCCAGCCTCAGCTTCCCAGGTAGCTGGGATTATACGCGCGCACCACCACACCCAGCTAATTTTTTGGAACTAGGTCTCGCTATGGGCCCCACGCGGGCTCTAATCACGATCCCTAGCCCCGGCCACTTCATAGGCTGAAGTTTACAGGCACGGGCCACTGTGCCCGGCCTTGATTCTCCATTCTTAAAACAAATCAGTGTCTGCTCTCTTCAAACTCTTAAAGTTCTATTCTAAGCAAATTAACCGAGATAGAGAAAGTTAAATATCCAAATAAACTGTTGTCATTTGTACATGAAATACAAGGAAAACAAACAAAAGAGACAAAGACACACTTTAAAACTACACCCAGGGAGAGAAATCCTTTGTAAAGAAATAAAGATGGTTATTTAAAAAATAATAATAATTAAATTGAAAAAAAATTTTGGAATTGACTATCAAAATATGGTGTCTGGAGGGGAAGGGGATGAGGAGAGGAAGGGTTAGAATGTCTTGGGAAGCATGCAATAGATTATGGTAGAGGACTATGGGTGCTTTGGTTGTAAGTATGCTAAAGTGAATATGCCCAAGGGAAGAGATCTTATAAAATATGAATAAGGTTGTAAAGAAATGATAATTTAATAATAATAAAATTTTGCATTGAATTTAATGGTCAATAAGTAGCTTCCCATATTAGGTTTCTTAGAGTACTAGATATATCTGAGATATAATTATTCTGAGGATAGCAAGGACACTTCATATTTATAAGATATGAGGATCTTCATAGTAAAAGTTTTCAAGACATACATAATTAAAAGTTAAAATTACATGCTATAAAAAATAACTAACATACTCTGAGGAGTTAAGGAATACCTACAAATTATGTTGTGAATTAAAGTTAATAACACTGTTTTATTGATTAACAATGTGAATTAACACATATGTTATTCAAAATCTATCTAGGGTCTAGTGGATCTAAGATCAAATTATTACTATAACTTTTTACTTAATATTTCCTTTTAATATTTTTAAGGAATTGGAGATTGCCCAATATTTAGGAAGGTAGAAGACGTATGAACATAATATCCAGTCTTTTTGTCAGTTCACTGCAAATTTCCTTAATGTTAGTTTTCAAAATAGGAAGACATTGAAAAACATGAATAGCACTTTAGCAAGTGCTAAATCATCAAATGAGATAATTGAAATGGGCATATTTAGTCAAGGGTGAAGAATGGCCAATTTTGACAAAGCAGAATGAAAACAATGATTTACATCACTGACATATAAGCCCTGATTTTCTAATAACCAAGGGTAAAATCATTCAAGCATGAGAAATAAATGTCTCTTGAATCAAAACAAATTATAAAGATTGATTTTAAAATTGATTATTTTCAATAAACTGCCACCCAGAAAAGGGAGAAATAGTTTTGAATGGCATTTGATAAAATGACAAAGTCAAACACACAAAAAACAAAATTATACCTTTTTCATCTGTGAGGAGCAGTTATATTATTACTGCTTGTTCCTTTGTTTCTTTTCTATGGATTCACGGGAGCATTTAGGCAATTTTCTCCAGTTTTTCATAGCATAAATGGCAAATAGTCCTTTCCTTTACTTGATCCACAAGTAATAACTCCAATAGCCATATTTAGAGTGAACAGAGTCTAGGAGAAAATACTATTTTTAAAATAAATAAGATATATTATGCATTTGACTGTAAAGAAAGACTGAACCTGAAATGTGCAGTCACAGGGAAATAATACATAGCTTCATTGACAGTAGTTTTAGTTCTGTACTAGCACAGTAGGAGATTTCTGGGGTTGAGGTAACAAAGTATCATAAAATGGATGGTTTAAAAAATTGTATTGAATTATCTGATAGCTATTTAATTTACATGTTTGAAATCACAACTACAGGTATCATCAGGGTCACATTACATCTAGTTTTTGATAGACTTCTTCACAAAAGTAAAAGTATAAAAGCAATAACACAGTCATATGTTGCCAGAATTTAAAGGACATGGGAAAGTGAGGGATGAATAAGAGTTGAATGTGGCAATTTCAGTTCTTTAAAAATATTCTGTTTTACAGTAATGACAAATATGTGATACTATACATTTGTCAAAGCTTCTAGGAATGTACAGCACAAAAAAATGAAATATAACTACTGAATTTGGTCTACAATATGTACTAATTACTGGTCCATCAAGTATGCCATGTTTTTACAGGAAGTCATATTAATGGAAACTGTGAATTGGGGAAGAGGTGACATATAGTAATTCTTTGAATGCCCTGTTTATTCTTTTTTTTTGTAATTACAAAGCTTATAAAATATATGTAATCTAGAAATCAAATTGCATTCCCATGGTTGAATAATATCATGAAAAGATTATAAAGTAACTGAACTTGTATAAAGTAATTTTTCAATACTCTCATGATTAGATGTGAATTTAGAAAGGGAGGTGAGATACTTTTCCTATCCTTAGAAAATGTCTTCTAATAACCTTGCTAAGGTTTGTCAGTGAAAATGTTCTGTTAAGCAGTGTGAACCAACCAGAATGACATATTTTTTTCTGAAGAGACAGATACCAATAATATCAACAGAGATCAACAGCATTGCATCAACACACATTGGGAAAAAGGAAAGTGAGTTATAGGGAAAGTATTTTATTTTAATGAAAAGTGCCACAATTAATTACTAATAAGACAATCTTAATGCTTCAGACCCTCTGTATTAGGTCATCCCTAAAGAGTGCTGAATTTAAAAGCTAATAATAATGGACACTGACACGAATATCTGCATAAGTTAAAGTTTTTACTTCACAGAATTAGAGTCTCAATAGCATCTACTATTAAATATATGGACAACATTTTTTATTGATGTTAATGGGGGCTATGAAATGCAATGTCTCCACTGTATTTGGTTCTTATAGGGGAACCCAGGCAGTATTTTGGTGATGTAATCTAGCATTAGAATGTTGCAGAACTTACTGTACATTGTTAATTTACATTCACATCACCCTGAATCTGCTATCATTCTTTTGTGTCACTAGATATGCCTTCCACAATTCATATACCTAACTGCTGGGTTCTTGCTTTTCTTGCCATCATAGTCTGAACCACTAGGCACACTAGTGCAATTAAGCCACCTAAAACCTCAACCTTCGATTATTGCTTCCTGCTTTCCTGACTGAAAAACTGGAAAATACATTACCCAGTCAAATGTAATAAAGATATTTCAATTCATTTGCAAGCTGCTCTGAACTCTCAGTACCCAGTGTTCTCGCCTGCACAAATATCCTTTAAAACTAACTGAGCAAAAAAACAAAGACATGGTAAAGGCCCAGCAACCTACCATCTGTCTTTATCCAAATTCTGATACTAGGACCCACATTAGGGTAGCTGCTATCATGACCAGATTCCTAACAGCCTTCTTAGAAACCCCACAAGTGCCTGCTCAGACCATTGAGAGCCCAGACCTGTTCTGGGGGTGGTGCCAGAGTGGCCAGATGTCTTGAGATCCCACCAGGTACTTGCCAAATGAGGTGATATCACATACCAGTGAGTGGAAGAGGAACTAAACCCAGAGAAACCCCACCTAGAATGACTGGGTCACAATGCAATGATGGGAAGAAGGCAAAAATCAACAAATGGCAATGTGACTGCTCAAGGGATTAGTAAAACATAGTGAAAGAACAAGTCCCCAGAACCCAAGTACAAAAATTAGAGGATATATTCTCTTTGTCAGACATGGAGTTTAAAATTTCAATGTAAGCAATTTTAAAGAAATATCAGAAAAGCCAATGCAAATCATTATAAATACAATAAATAAACTATTAATAAAATTAACCTCTGAGATGTTTTAAGACAGTTGCAGAATATTGTTGCATGTGCAATGCAATCTAAAAGCCAAAAAAATCCAGAAATATTTCTCTTTTTGTAAAGTAAATACAATAAACAAACATCCAGGAAGTTTCACCAAGAAAATAGGGGGAGATTATAAAGTAAAATAAGATCCAAATCAAGAGGAGAAGTCACACAAATGCTGTCAAATTCAGAATAATTAGACTAATATAAACATCTATAAAAGGAAATTGAATAACTGAGAAGTGACGGACAAAATCTCAAAAAGTATACAACAATCTGATTAAATAGGGAATATATATAAATACTGAACAAACTAACCACAAACAGTGATATTGAACCTGCATTTGAAACTCTTCCAAAAAGCTAAGAATTTAGTATGAGATGGCTTCCAAAGTAAATTTCACTGAATTTACAAACATAAACAGTTACCTACATTGCTCAAGCTCTTCCAAAGAGTAAAAATATAATGAGTATATTTACTCATTATATATATACATATATATATATATTTTGTGAAGCCAAATGATACCAAAACCAAACAAACCTTATATATAAAAAATGACAGATCCATCTTCCTGATGAATATAGATGCAAAGTCCTTAATAAAATCTAGCATACCAAATTTTTCAATGCATTAAAATGATTATACACAAACACCAAATCGGATCCACCAGAGACATAAGTATATTTCAGCAACCAAAAATCCACCACACCAACAAAAAGAAAAGTTAAAAAAATATATGATCACATTCATAGATGATGAGAAATGATATAATATGATCAAACATCTAACAAATAAGTTTAACAAATAAGTTAAAATGTCTATACAATGAAAAAGATAAGATATTGTTGAAAGAACCAGAAGACACAAATAACTGGAAAAATTCCTGCTCATGGGGTGGGAGAATTACATTGTCACAATGGCCATTCAATCTAAAATCAACATATGCAGTTCCAACAGAAATATAAATGGCATTTATCAAAGGAACTGGAGTAAACACTACTAAAATTCATATGGAATCACAAAATACAGCAAATAGCAAAAATAATCATAATTTTAAAAAAGAGTGGCACTATCATATTTATATACTTCAGATTATACTCCAAATTATATTACAGAACAATTATAATTAAATTATTCTGATACTGAAACAAAAACAGGCACATAGCACAATGAAAAACAATTGGGCATCTGGAAATAAACTCACACATGTATGGACAGTCAATCAACAACAAAGAGGCCAAGAACATACACTCCAATAAAGATAATCTCATCAATACATGATGTTGGGAAAAGATGCAAAAAATAAAAATAAAGTGAGGCTGGACAACAATCTCACACCATACAGAAAAAAACACTCAAAATGGATAAAAGACTTGAATGTAAGTACTGAAAACATAAAATATATAGGCAATATTTTCACTACATAAATTTCTTTATGTATGTATAGATATATTTAGGGATTTGATTCCAAATTAATAATTAGAGAAATGTAAATCAAGACCACATTTAGATATGAACTCACAGGTGAGAATGACCCATATCAAAAAGATAATTTGTTTAATCATTTTCTTTTCACCTGGATACAACTAATGCTTTCATAGAGGACTTCTCATTTAAGTAAGAGAAGTATAAATTCTTTAATTATTTTAAATGTTTTATGACAAAATAAAGCATTTAAATAAATACAAATAAATTCTCTTTTTATTTCTTTCTTACATTTGTTTATGTAACTATCTGTATTATACACAAATTTATTTTTCTTTATTACATGTGTTTATGTAACTATTTGTATTATATAAAAATTTACACACACCGGTATATATAAAAAGCAATTAGCATCTTATTTTCACCTTTTTCAGTATTTGAAACTGCAGAGTAAACTTTATTCACAGCAAATCACTGTTGAAAATTATCTAATTAGCTAAAAGTTTTAATTCTCTCACATTTTCTTTTAATTTTCAACCTGTCAAATTAGTGCCAGTATAAAATCACCAACTGACAGTTGTGAGAACAAATAGCTTTATAGAATTTCTATTGCCAAAGTATTCTTTGGCCTCCTCAATACCCCTTTGCAAGAATTTCTTAACACTGAGATTTTCAGTGAGAAAATATAATCAATAGTGAAAAGAATGGATTAAATGGTGACAGCTAACACTGGAAACAGATTTGGAATGGCAAGTCTGTTATGAAATTATGATTTTTCCTGTCATCTTCTATTTCCTAAGGATATCTGTGATGACTCTAAAGTTCTTTCATAATTCTTATTTATTTTGACTTAGAAAAGCTAACAATGAACCTAACTGAAATTTCAGATTCTAACTCAAAATATACTGAAACATTTAAATAACTGTCATAAATTTAATGTGTACAGATGTATGGTTTTCATTACCCTTACACTGAAAGCATCTCACACCATATCAGTGAAAACACTAGTGACTATTCACTAGTTATCTAAATAATATTTACAGATATTCCAAGAAAGATAGCTATCTTTATTATTTGAAAAAGTACTTTATGTGTTCATTCAAACCACAGACCCAGATAATAAAATCTATAACCACACAAGCACTTATCTGCCTTGTTTTCCTTTGGTGTTAAGTCACAGAAAGCAGTATAGGAAAAGAAGCAAATTGTTCTCTCATTGCCTTAGTAGGGAAGTGGAGAAAATACAGCAGGGAATTATTTAGATTGATTTTTCTTATTTCCAACCAAAATGGTAATATTTTCTGTATGTGCCCTCCCAACAGAGTATTTAGGTCTCCTGCAGTTACTTATTCAAGATAAATTTAAAAATACAGAGAATATAATTTAAGGTCTTTCATGACATTTTTTCTAAAGGTCCTTCATGACATTTTTTCTAAACTATCTCAACTTTATAGAACCTCTTCCCAAGTTACACCAATGTCTCTCTTATATGTGATCTTTTTGATTTTCTATAAATTGTCCTATCTTCTACATGTGATGTTTATTTTTTTTTCTCCCAGACAGATAATGTATTGTATATAAAAACCGAAAACTGACCTTATAAAATCTTCCTTTGCTGTTTTTTCTGGGAACTCGATGTTTGCAGACAAGTATAAGTCAAGGTAAAAGCAGCTCTCTCCAACAGAAAGTTTAAGTTTATATGAGTTATCATGTTCAGAAACCTTATCTTTAATAAAAAAAAATTACACATTTCTAGTGAAATCGCTTATGGTGAATATTAAGTTGAAAGCTCAAAAGGTGTTCTTTTTTATTGCCACCACTAAATTATCTATGTTTATACTTCAGCCTCATCTGTATTCATGTCCCAGACCCACTACTCTTTCTGCTCTTATCTACATTATCTACTTATCTACTTTTTTGCAAAGTTCAACTTCTTGTTTCTTCTATTATTTGCAATTGTTTTGTGGTATTTATATTACACAGATGAGTGGTATCATCTGAAACCTGTCTTTTACTTTTTGTCTTACTTCACTCAAAATAATTATCTCAAGGTCGACCTGTTTTGTGCTAAAGTCCACCACTTCATCTTTCTATATAGCTATTTATTACCCCTTTGAATATAATCTCCTGCTGTCCATACCTGCTGAAGGGCATGCAGAAGGGCCCTTGTCTTGGCAATTGTAAACAATTGGCTATGTTCATAGATGTAGAAAGACCTCATCATGTTATATGCTTTATGTTATTTTGTTAGACACCTAATAGTGGTATTGCTTGGGAAAATGGAATTTTAATTTTTATTTTCTTGCTTTCCCAAGTACTCTATCAGCTTGTATTCCCATCAGTACTGAATGAAAGACTGCTTTTCACAACAATTTCAGCAATATTTGTTAATCCTGTTCTTTTTCATATGGGCCATTCTCACAGGTGTGAGGTGGTAGCACAGTATGTTTTTAATTTACATTTATTTTGTAATAAATGATGTTGAATATTTTTTCATGTGCTTACAGAAGAACTGAAATAATCTGAATATCTATTGATATCAACTATCTATTGAGTCCCTTTACCAATTTTTCAATTGGGTTATTTGTTTATTTGTATTCCGATAGTGTAAGTAATTTGTAAATTTTGGATATTAACTCCTTATCACATGTATGCTACACAAATTTTTTTCTAATTTTGTAGATTGTCTGTTTTGCTTTTGTGTTGCAAAAGAAAATAAAAAGAAACTCAAATTTCTTTTGTGTTGCAATTTGTTTAAGTTTGACACATTCCCACTTGTTTATTTTTGCTATTATTTCCCTTCCAATGGGGACTACATTCTCAAAGGAAATCTTTGTATTAGATGCCCTGCTGTGTAGCCCCTCAATTTTCTCTCAAGAAATATATGATTTTATTTGTCCAAATTTTAAGTCATTTTGAGTGAATTTTCATCTGTAGTGTTAAATGTATGTCTTCTTATTTGTTTGTTGTTTTTTGGGGGGTTTTGTTTGTTTTTCTAATTGACTATACATATTTCTCAGTAACATTTGCTTAGAAGGTTGTCTTTTCTTCAATCTGTGACCATAGTTAGTTCAATTTCAAAAATTAGCTGCCCATATGTATATAGATTCATCTCCTGACTGTCAATTCTTTTTCATTAGCCTAAGTTTCTGTTTTCGTTCCAGCACCATACTGTTTTTCTCACTGTTTCATTTCTCACTGTTTCTCACTGTTTCATCACTGTGTGATGTTTATGGTCAGCAAGTGTGATGCCTCTATTTTTCTTCTTTTCTCTAATGATCATTTTAGCTACTCAGAGCTTTTTTTTTTGAATATCAATTCAAATATCAATTATTGAAACAATTCGGTAATTGTTCTATTTCCTTTAAAAGGTCATTGGTATTTTGATATATATTGTGTTAAAGCTGTAAATTGCTTTGAATAATATGGCAATTTTAATTATGCTAATTATCCCTATCCATGACCACAGATTATCTTTCCATTTTTTTGTTTCTTCTTTATTGTTTTTTGATTTTACAATTCTCATCATACTATCATTCAGTTCCATTAATTTTATTTACAGCCCTTACATTATTTTGGGGTTGTCAATGGAACTGTATTTTCTTACTACCCTTACTTCTGATATATTGTTCACATATAGAAGTGACACTGATTTGTGTATATTGATTTTGTTTCCTTCCACTTTACTATACTCATCTATTATTACCAGAATTTTTGTTCATTTTTGCTTTTTTTCTATCTGGACTCCTATTATGTCTTTCTCTTATCTGATTGCTTTAACTAGGAATTCCAGGGTTAGTTTGAATAACAATGGTGAAAGTGGATATCCTGGTATAATTTTGATTTTAGTGAAAATGCCTTTAAATTTTCAACATTAAATGTGTTACTGACTATAGACTTGTCTTATATGGCTTTTATAATATTTAGATAAGTTCAAGTTATTCCCACTTTTGGAGGTGTTTTAGCATAAACGTATATCGGATCTTATCAAACACCTTTTCAGTATCCATTGAGATCTAGTTTTTCCTTTCTTTTTATTGATCTGATGGATGACAGTGATTGAATTACATAGGCTGAACCAACCTTGCTTCCCTGTGATGAAGCGTAATTGTTCCTGGTAGATTATTCTCTTGACTCTTTGTTGTATTTGGTTTGCTAGAACTTTGTTAAGAATTTTTGCACCTATGTTCCTCAAAATTATTGACTTACAATTTTTGTACTGTCTTTGTCTGGTTTTTAAATCAGGTCAATATTGTCCCAAACAATGTATTGGTGAGATTTATCCTTTCTTTGATTTCCTGTAAGTTTTATGAAAGATGAGTGTTAGATCTTCTTCATAGGTTAGGTAGAATTTACTGGTGAAGCCATCTGGTCCCAGGGATTTTGTTCTTGGGGATTATGATACTGTGTATTTCTGCCATATCTGTTACATTTACCTTGCTCATTTTCAGTTCTATTGATTTGCATTTTCTCTCTTTGTAGAGTAGCTAATGCTTTAACAATTACATATATTACTTTCAAAGAGTCTATTTTTGGTTTCACCAATATTTTGGACAATATTTTTATTCCATTAATTTCTGCTCTATTTTTTATTGTTTCTTGTCTCTTTCAGTTTTTGTTTGTGCTTTTGTAGTTCTATTTCATTTCTTCAATGACAGAGTTTAGAATATTAATATAATACTCAATACTGATTCTAAAGCATCCCACAGAGTCTGGCAGCTTATCTCTACTTTTTATAGGTATTTAAAAAATTCTTCAAAAGCACTGTGCCCAATCTCCACAAATTTGGGGTTGTTTCAGGGTTCCTTTCATTGTTTATTGTTTGCTTTACAGTATAGTTGCCTATGGAGATGTTTGGTATAATTTCTATTTTGTGTAATTTCTGATACTCATTTTATGTCCTAGTACCTGATCTATTCTTGAAAATGTTTCATACATAATGGAGAAGAACTTATATTCACTGATTTTAGCATGGAAAATTCTGTAAATGTCCAGTAAATTCATTGATCTAAATCTTAATTTAAGAACTGTATTTCTTTGCTAATTTTATGCCTGGATAATCTATCTATTGTGTATGGTATGTTGAAATATCTGACAATAATTCTATTTTTGTATTTTCTACTTTCTATATTGTTTTTGATCTGTTAATGGTTAGGTCTGCTCAATATGTTCTCCTATACTTGGAGCTTAAATAATAGTTAGACCATCTATCTCGACCATAAAACTCTGTGCATCTTTGTCCTCAATTACCTATTTTTAGTTGAAAGTCTAGTTTACCTGATATAAAAATAGCAGCTCATGGTTTTTTCTGAGTTATATGTTCACTCTATTTTTTTGTTTGTTTTTATCTTAAATGAGTCTTTGAAGCATAATATTGATGAATGGATTTTTTTTTTTCAGCCACATTGTTAGCAATGTCATTTTGTTGATAAATCCAGACCATTCACATTTCTGGTGATTATTAAGATAGACTACTTATTTTCAGTCATTTTGCTTTTGACTATTTAATTTTCTTTTTTCCTTGTTTTTTTGTATTGGATTTTCTTAGTATTTCTATCAGTATTTTTCTTTGTCTGCAGGTGTATATTCTGGATTTTTCATTAGTGGTTTCCATAGGAATTTTACTTGAATCCCTGAGGTTTGAGTCTTTTCTAAGATGGTATCTGCTCTTCAACTTTGAACTGTACTGTTTCTACCTCTCTGTTAATATATCATTTTGTTGATTCATGGTATTCTTGCTCTTGGTACTGGTGTTACACTGCTCCCTTTGTTTTGTTAAGGAGCTGGTGCTTTAATTTTTCAATTCTTGTGGAAAAGGAAACCAAAACTTCCATTTAGTGTTACTTGAAGAACAGGTCTGGTGGTGACAAATTTCATTAGCTCCTATTTGAAGAAAATACTATCCCTTCATGCTACTTTAATTTTTACAAAGTAGAGAATTTTTTAGTGAGAATTCTTATCTTTTAGGATTGTGAGTATTTTCTTTCATTCTCATCTTGCCTAAAGGTATGTGAACTGAAATCAAGGAAGATCCTAGAGAGCCCATTTAGTTTGCATTTTTCCCCTTCTACCTGATTTTTTTTCTTTATCTTTAATTTTTGATAGTTTGACAGAGATGTGCTTGGGTGTAGATTTTTGAATCTAAGAAACTACATGTTCTCTCTTGTTGCTGGACTTCCATATTTAATTTATTCTTTGTGTTTGAGAAGGTCTTAATTATTATAGGTTTTCTAGTTCTATTTATTTTTATTCCATTTAAAGACGTCTGATCCTTTGTAGGTTTTCTCTTCTGATTGAATAATTTCTTGTAGATTTTGTGCTCTCTTTTGCCTTGACACTCTTCTTCTAAAAGTATAAGTTTTTCTTTTGCATCTTCTACAGCTGAAATTCATTTTTTGCCATTTTAATTATCTAAAGCACTGTTAAAGGTAGTCTCCATTTCACTCAGAATCTCAGAATCTTTTTTGTGATATTTTTGTATATTTGATCTTTTTTATTGAAAAAATGTTTCTCTATCTTCTTTCTGATATTGTGCCTGTCTGAATTTGACTGTTCTCCCATTATTTAATTCAACGTTTTCTATATTGTTTTGAATTCATTCTCCGGTGGTTTCTCTGTATTTTGTCTCCTTTATCTTTTCCAGGGACTTCTGTCCTCATTTTGTTTTTCTATCCTGCATTGTGTTGGCATGTTCCTCATTTAATAGACATTGTATTACCTTATAGTATTTATTTATTTATTGCTTTGCATGTTTGTGTGTGTGTGTGTGTGTGTGTGTGTGTGTGTGTGGCTAAGTTCTAGAGATGCATCTTTCTTTGTCCTCTTATTTTACATTAGGGAAATGTGGAGAAAGCGATGAATTCTAGGAATGTTGTATTTGCTTGGTTTGAGGAATAAATCTAGTGTCCTCAACTTCTTGTTTTGTATCATAGTAAGTTGTACTCTGTGCTTACATTGCATTCACTTCTCCCCCCACCTCCCTGTTGCTCCTTTTTGGGGGGAATTACAGACTTACGAAGCATGGGCCTACCAGTGGGAAGGAAATTATCAGGATCTTGAGGGCCAAAGTCCGGGAATCAACTGCACTTGGCTTAAAGGCAGCACTGTGTGTGTGGTGGATGCATATGCCCATTTTACAAAACAATCACCCATGTTCACAATGCCATCACTGTTCTGGTCTTGCCTCAGTCAAAGTTTCAAGGCTGCCATCTAAACTCACTCTTTTGCTTTCCAGAGGATTTGTGAGTTCACTGTAAAATCCTTTCTGGTGTAGAATTTTGTAGGAGCCCACCTGATTCCATTTGAATTTTCTTTTACCTCTTTTGAAAGAAGGGGGAGGGAATTTCAATAGACATGCTGCTTCAATTGCAAGGTTCTCAATTTCTTGGATCAGGACCTGATGAGCTCCCACAACCTAGGATTTGGCACAGATCCTCTCTCATGTCTGGAAAATTCCTCCAAGAACTTTTCCTTGGAGTGGCTTGATAAGACAACCCCCAGACTTAGACATATTCTATCTTATATTCTCCTATTCTTTTTTATTTAGCTACCACCTACCTTAGTTTTAAAACTGTCTGGGGCTGATCTGAGCTGTAGACCTTGTTTGAAGCATCTGTGTTTTTCTAAGATCACATGTAAGTGCTTTTATCTAGATTCTAAAGAAATATCCAGGTTGTGGGGAAAGCACAAAAATAAACCTGATATGAATTATGAGATGATGGGAAGAGCTCTCAGGTATTATTACCAAAGGGGTATTCTGGCAAAAGTGGAATATCAGCATTTGGTTATCAGTCTGAAGGAATGCCAAAAGATCTTATTTATACTGATGATGAGGATCCAAGTTCCAGCACAGAGTCTTCAGATCATCACTGTCTTTAAAAACTACTTTGAATAGGTACCAAGCAAGTCGACCAAAAGGATCTGCAACTGAAGGAATAAAATCAGGATTCACTACAGTTCTGAAATCAGGAAATTGTAAAAGTATAAAATCCATAGATCCTGTGGAAGTTGCACAGCCATTAGTGGTCCTGAAGACAATGGAGGCCACACAGTCTCCATATCTTACCCAGCTCTTCTAGAATATTCATGTCGTACAAGTACTAGCTGTGCCAGAAGAAGAAGCTATAACCAATAGCATGGAGGATGAAATATAAAGTTCTTCCATTCAGAGAATTAAGATTACACAAGTTCCAACCAAAGTTCCGACAGATGTGTCTCCTATCAAATAGTTGCATGCAGTAACACTCCAGACAGTGCCAATCTCAACAGATCCATCATCAGGAGTTGGATCTCAGAAGTCAAATTTTGGAATCCTCTAAACCTCTAATTGGTTTATTTATTGTTATATAAATGATGTACAAGCTGCCAATAACTTTAAAAAAAATGAACATTTTCTCCAAATCCTCACCAATGGGTTCTCCTGCTTACACGCAAACAGTTGCCGAGAGATCAAACCTTAGCAATAAGGGTAAACAAAGAGGTTTATTTACAGTAAAGGGGGAAAACAAGCAAAGAGTCTAATAGTCTACACTGCACAAGTATTCCAAACAGAAAGGAAGCCCACTTCTGCTCCTTGGGGAGCTGCATGGGGTTGACCTCAGTCCTTGTGTACCTCAGTTCAAAACAGCCAATTTATGTGACTCAGCATTTCTTCAGGGTCTCCTCCACACCTCTTCTCCACGCTCACACAGCTCCAGGCCTTTCCACCATTTGGGCTGATACCTGGAGAGCCCACAAGACTCTGCTTTTGGGTTCGTCTCTTCCAGGTGCTAAAGCATCCAAGATGTCCGAACTTGCCTCCTCTCTCTGACTCCCCAAAGTTCAGAGTCCCAGTCTTTGGTCCTTTCTTTTTATCTTCTCTCCCCCTCCTCCAAATCAGAGCTCCATTTTCCCTCTACACCCCCTCTCAGGGCTTTATTTTGTCTTCCCCACTCAGAATTTGCAACGAAGTAAAAGAAGGCAGTGCCCTTCTCTGCTTTAGGCCTATTTTACCTCTGTGTTTTCAGACACAGCTACTGGCAGCATGCTTAATTTTAATACTTCCCATGGGTCCCGGCTTCACTTTCTATGTTTTATAAAAACTTAGCTACACTTCTAAAATTTTGAAGAAGGTTTGATATTAAAGGACTTTATATGAAACATACTTATTTCTCTTTTATTCCTCAAAATGATAGAAAACATAAAAGATTGTTTATCTGAAATCTTGCTAAATTTTAAAAAATGGCAGTTATTTTATTAACTATATATTAAGAGGATTATGTCATAGTCACTTATTCCTTTTGTGTGTCTAGAGTGTCACAAGGGTAATGCTGGCTACAGTAGTGATCTGCATAGAAGATACTCCCTTCATCAAAGATTGTACATTATAGGGTGAAACAATTTATAAAAAAAAATAAGCATTTCAATAAGTTCCAATTCAGGAAGCAATGAGATATTTTTTGGGGGGATGCATAGTAAGAATAATAAGGTAATTTTAAAGTTGGAGTAAGGATTATGCTTTTACATAGGATGAGTCATATGAAAACCTCAAATAATAAAATCAAATATAAGCATAGACTAGGAAGGAATAAAGCAGTGACTCATAAATAACTGAGGAACACATATATTCAGTCTCTACTTTCAAGGTATGCTTAATGGTATATTAACCATAAATTTTACAATCTTAGTATTTTTAGATTTTTTTACTTTTCCTTTATACTTATTTATTTATTTAGCTTTCATTTTTACCTTTATATTTTAATTGATATGCTTATACTTTATCATTTAGACTGTATACAATATATAGCATCTGTAAAACAAACTAGAGTTTATTACTTATTCCTTTTACAATGGCTTGAATTATGTCTTATGAGAAGGTAGGTTAAAGTTCTAACCCCCCAAACTTCAGTATGTGGCCTCACTTAGAAATAAGTTACCAATGTAATTAGTCAAGATGAGATTGTTAGGGTGAGTCTAACTTCATTATGACTCTTATCTTTACATTAATGGAATGATGAATTCAGATACAAAACAATGCTTACACATCTGGATCAAAGATAACTGTGACTGGAGTGCAACCTCTACAAGTCAAGGATTCTCAAGAATTGTAAAAAAAAAAAAACAACTAAAAGTGTCATAGTAATATCCTCCAGGAGATATCTTGGTTTTGAACTTTTAACTTCCCAAAATATGACAGTGTAAATATTGGATGTTTCATTTCGCAGTTTTTTTTTTTTTTGCATTTTGTTACAACAGCCTTAGGAATTTAATGTGACATTTTATAAGCCTTCATTTTCTCTCCTCACAGTGTTCTGTTACCACTATAAAAATAATTTTAAATGCAGAGATTTTAATCTTTCCATTTTCTGCTGTCTCTTCTCGCCTGTTTCACAGTTTTGAAAATGCATCTGTTTCCTTTTAGCTATGTTTCTATAAATGTAAAAAGGAACTATTGAATTAGATAGCCCATGGCCTTCACATGTAATTAGGGATCTTTTACACCAGTCATGAAGAGTAATACTTCCTCATAATCAACTCTGATGCATTCTTTCAGCATTTTTACTCCAAATTTGTGCTTCCCAAACTCCTTGTCATTTTATTAAAATGCCGATCCTGATCAATTATTCAGATTGGATATTCTATATTTTTGTGTTTTATTTATGGTAAGAGTATGTTTTGTTTTTGATGTGTTTATATAGAAGCAAAATTGATATATAATATCAAATAAAATGCAGAGATATAGGTTCATACTTTTTTTATATGTATGTCACCATCCCACATCTACCATCAAAGCACCCATTGCCCAGCCCCATATCCATGGGTCTCCTCCACATTTTGCTCCCCCTCCATTTCCTCCCCCTCTGGTAACCCCAATTCTTAGATTCCCATGGTTTATTTTGGTTTGTTTTGACTATACCTTTGCTTTATTTCTCCATGTTTCAGTGAGATCATATATCTAATAAATTTATGATAATGCTAGTGTTTCCATTTAGCAGACCACAATTTGAGAAGTAATAATTCTAAAATTTAACTTAATTAGTTGAATAATTAACCTTTATATTATCCTGAAATTCTCCACTTATGACGACTTTCAGTGTAGATTACTGAGAAATCATGAAATTCCCAAGTAGAATGTCCAAACTGGAATGAGAGGCCATTAGGAGAGCAGAATTTATGCAGGAATACCATGCTGACAGCTTGGTAATGCAAATTTATATCCACAAATATCACCCTAAGCAAATCAGCATCTAAATTCCTGAAATTGTGACATTTGGTAAGTCTAACCCTTCTTCTAATGGCTGATAAATATTTAGGAGGTCTCAGCTTCAAAGCTGTAAAAACTGTACTGGCAAATAGATAATCCTTTTGTTTACACATTGCTTTTCTTTTTGATTATTTCCTTGCTTCTGTTTGTTTGTAGTATTTTTATTAATTTACTGGCTTACTTATGGGAAAATTGTATTTTTCTCCCATTTTGGAGCATTTACATTTATTCTTAGCCAGTGGTTTTCCCAACCTGAAATTACCTACACACCCCAAATAAAAACCTTGTTTTTACAGGTAAAGTTTTAATTCTTGCCTGAGTTATTTTTAACAGAGATTCCTTTTTTGCATTTTAGAAAAAATAAAACAGTATTTAACTAAATGACACTCTACTGAATGGAAGAGAATATGTGCACATTATACATACAAAAAATGGGTTTAATATTTAAAGTGTACAAAAAATTCATACAACTCAGTAAGTAAAAATAAGAACAAAGAATTTGTTCAATAAAAAATGAACAAGCAGCTAAATAGACATTTCTTCAAAGAATGCATACAAATAACATAACAGGTACAAGAATACAATGCTCACCTTCCCTTACATCAATTCCACAATCAGATACCATCTCACACCTTTGAGAATGGCCAATGTTAGAACAAATAAACAAAACTCAGAAACAGATGTTGGAAAAGGTGTAAAAATAGTATTATAAGTTATCAAAATATTAAAAATAAATCTTCCCTATAGTATAGCATCCCTACCCAAAGAATGTAGGAAAAGTAACTTGAAGAGATGTATGTATTCTTATGTTTACTTCAGCATTGTTTTAAATAACCAGGTTATGGAGACATTTAGGTGGCCAAGGATAAGTAAGCAAAATAAGATCTGGCAATATACATAATGAAATTCTTGTTAGTGATAAAAAAAAGAAAATGTACTTCTGCCATTTGGATGGAATTGGAAAGTTTACATTAAGTAAAATAAACCAAAGGAGAAAAATATCTATCAGAAGTTTTCACTCATAAGGGGAAATAGAAAATGAAACCAAGGAACTGGAAAAACTAAAACAAAACAACATCTAGAAATAATTTCAGAATAGATTCTGCTATGGGGGAAGAAAGAGGTGGAAGGACATTTTGAGAGAGTCTATGGTGTATCATAATGTGATGTGGGTGTTTGGGGGTGGGTGGAGTGTGGTGATGCATCTATGAGAAGGTAGGAAAACTAGTTCTCTGACTCATACACAGTAATGTAATGTTATCTCAAATATATATTAAGAAAAGAATTTTAAATATTTAATATCAAAAAGAACTACCTTGTATAGATTTTAGAACTTTAACGAGACAGTCATTGTTGCCTCACTTAGGTAATACTTTGATATATTATGAATTCTCTAAATGTATATCTTCAGGACAAGATTCAAGAAACAGAAAGCTGAACACAAATTTCATTTCTGGTTCTACCTTACCTGTGTTCTTTAAATGGCATGGTTTGAATGAAATTCACTCTAAATATTTTTCACCCTCCTGTTCACCATCAGCTGAGACATTGTATAGATCCTAATTCAGATATTTTAGATCAATCTCCTCTCTCTAGCTGCAATCTTTGAGATATTAATCTCCAGCAATCAATTCAGCCACTTTATGTCAGCCACATACACCAGAAAATATTTTCTATGTTGTGATGATATTTATCTTTCTAAATAGCTGTTTATGTTCCTCTATTCTTAAAAGTTTTCTGCCTAGAGGATAGCTGCAAATAATTTAGCATGACATGAAAAAGGGTTGAAGTATGACTTCAGACAACTATTTTCTCTTGAATGTCTACTTCTTTATCCATACAGAACAAGTAGTATCATTACTGTCAGTCAGTTTTGGGCATCCTGTATCTTATTTGCCAAGAAATTTTGCCACAACCCTGGTACAGTAGATGTAGCTGGAGCTCAGAGTACCAGACACTGAAGAAAAATACATAGGACTCATTAAAATTAATCAACCCTGCTCTTCTTAGGCACAAACTTAAGCATAATTTCCAAATATTATTTCTTCATAGCTAAGCCATGTATGTCAATTTCACCAGTTATGTGGTAAAACATTATACCTATTCCCTACCACCTGCTCTAACCCATGAATAGTCTGTCCTTTATATCTATCTTTTTAACCAAGAAGCAGTTTATTTCTGACAACTTTAAATTAGGAGCGACCTTGCAACTTGTTCTCAACAATAGAATGTGGCAGAAGGAATGTCATATAACCTAAGAGGTGAGTTTTAGAGATCTTAAAACTTCTGCTTTTGTCCTGTGGAAACTATCTGACATATTTATGCTTTGAGGGAACCTGGAATGAAAGACTAGACTAGAGATAAGAAGCCCAACTTATCCCGGTGAGCCCAGTTGATCCATTAGCTGAATGTAGCCTTCTGGGGGGATAAAAATATAGGCCAGCAAAAGAGCTATTCTGATCCATAACATTGTGAGGAGAAAAACAACTGTTGTTTTAGAACATGGACTTTTGGGGTGATTTTTTTGCATAGAAATAGATAAACAGTAAGCAATAATTAAAACATATGATTGAACCACTTCTATAACATTTCCATAAAGCTTTCCAATAATTATTCTTCCATGTTCATTTCTATCTTTCAGTTGCTAGAGTGATACTTCCCAGTGAGACCGCAGATGAAATTTATGAAAGGTGACAAAGTCCTCATGAACTTGGTCCTTAATGACTGAGTTTAGTCTATTTTTCAGACAAGCACACATATTTGGTCAGGAAATAATTTCAAATGCATTTTTCAACATTGCAAATTTTGAGATCCCTTTATTATAGAACTTAGCTTATACCAATTTATATGTCAGCAATAATGATATGGATACAATTTAGCATTTGTTCAGATACTGTTTACTTCAGAAGGATTTTATAGCATTTATGAGTGAATTTTTAAAATCTGGATTTTAATTATATGCAAGTATGCTTGCAATATAAGTTAACATTTAACATGAAAATAAACTTTTCATACACAGTAGAAAAATAGAAAAATCATCAGAAGAGTAAAACACTTATTCATAATTCAAACATTAGAACGATGGCACATTTTAATTATTTGCATATACCCATTTTTAACATACATATAATATATATATATATTCACCTTACATTGTATTATTAAACATTCCCATAGGTATTCATACACATTCATAACTGTTATAGGGAAGGGTGAAGTTACCTCCCAGCATGTCCCCAAACCAGCATGCTCTAAATTGGTCTTGCCATCTACCTCATTAAGACAAATCTTTAATTTGTCTAGTGTATAAGCCATTCATTCGAAAATAACTTTACTATAATTAATGTGCACTAAAAAGAAGAGAAAGAATATAGTTATAATAGCCTTCACATGACACACCCTAAGTTACCCATCTCCTCCGCCAAGCAGATTGCACTGAGGCCCAAAAGCTCACTACAGGCCTAAGGCACTGAGTTTTCAAGGTTTTTGCCCTTTAGCATCTATGACCAGCACTTGTAATATTGCTCCCTCCCCCTGGTCATACACACCAGGGCCCAATGGGTGTGTGCCATGTGAGTGGGTCCACCCGGGAATAGGATGTGGCAATAAAGGTCCATGGTCACCCAAGAAGGGGGAGCACAGAGAAAATGCAGATGATGCCCCAAAGAGTGAGGGAGAGAGAGAGGGAGGGAGAGACAGAGAGAGACAGAGAGAGTGAGAGAGAGAGAGAGAGTGGATTTCTGAAGATGTTTGGGGCTCATCTGCATCCCAGCCCCCCCGACCGTTCCTTGTCCTACCTGGTCCATATTTGCTCTACAGGCACCTTTGGGTAGGGGCCCATGGGATGAGGCAGAAGGGGCATGCACAGTGCACTTCTAGGGGAAAAAAAAGGCAAATCAAATTCAAGATAAAAGCAGCGTTAATTTCCCAATGGGCATAAAGTATCTCACCCATGTCTCTGTTTCAGGTGCCTCCTTCCATGTTACTAATTCACTGGTACCTTCAAAGATAAGAAGCAAGTGCAAGCCGGACTCGGTGGCTCATGCCTGTAAGCTTCAGCCTATGAAGCGACCGGGGCTAGGGATCGCGGTTCGAGTCCCGCCTGGGGCCTGTAGGAGACCTAGTTCCAAAAAAATAGCTGGGCGTGGTGGCGCATGCCTGTAATCCCAGCTACCTGGGAAGCTGAGGCTGAGAATTGCTTGAGTCTGTGGAACCCCAGGCAATGAGAGCCTGCGGTTCCACGGGCAAAAATAGCGAGACCTAGTCTCAAGAAAAAAAAAAAAAAAGAAGCAAGTGCAGCTTCTTCACATGTCTCTCTGCTACATGCGTCTCCTTCAGATGCACTCCTTGATCTCCACTCTCTCCACTTTCCTCAGCTAGGTCGTCTCCTTCAGTCTTTCAATGCATTTTCTATCTTTGCTTCCCTGCTCAGCTCTACCTCCCTTAGGATGGGGCAGGAAACCTGCAGTCTACCCTTTCCCTGGAATTATTACCCTGTTATGTTAGAAAGACACGAGCCATAGGTCAAAGCTAATCACCGGAGAAGTTCTGGTTTTATTGAGTTTGGAGCTCACTTATATAGAGAGGCATTGATGGGCGTGTTTCATGTAGATGTGCTTGTGGCTGATTGGGTGAGGTGTTGGCGCCGGTGGGAAGGAACAGGAGTGAATACCGGAAAAGGAGGCCGGTGGGGGTCATGTTGTCTCTGTTGGGAACAGCAACCTTATATGCTACATAACCATATTTTAAAGAGGTGGCAGTATATAAGGAGGCAGGCATAGGCTAGGCAGGGGCCTGGCAGGCAGTTAAATTAATGAGACTCCACCACCCCCACTCACCACCCCACACTCCCAATTCTTTGCATTCTTTTTCTAGTTTCTCTGGCAACCTCTCTATTGCCTCTTTTGTTATTATGCCACTAGCATATATATATATATATTATATATATATTTATTATATATATATATTTATTATATATATTATATATATATTTATTATTACATTATTATATAGTTATATATATATATATTATTATAGTTGTGCTGGTGCCACTACTTTTATCCTTTCCTCTAGGCTCAGGTTTGTAACTTCACCCAGTGCATATTCATGCTCTTTGGGACCAGTTCACAATTATGGGTGCGGGTGCCCATTGACTATGTTCCCAAGTGCCTTCTGCGTTAACATTATCAAGGCTGCCACAGAGGCAAGTATCTTAAAATGTTTAAGCTACAGCAGGAGATAGTATTTCACTGTGGCTCTGATTTGCATGTCCCTGATGAAAAGTGGCCATGAGCATTTTTTTCGATGTTATTAGCTGTCTGTGTGCATTCTCTGGAGAAATGTCTATTTACTTCTGCCCATTTTTTTTTTTTTTTTTGAGTGATTGGGCTAATTCTTTTCTTACTGTTGAGCTGTATGTCATCTGGCTACAGAATTGGGACAACCATAAGAAAGAGTGCAGCACAGGCAGAGAGTGTGATGAACATGTCAGAGGATGATAACTAAGGTGCTGGAAGTGGAAATGGTGTGAAAATATACATTTGTAGATCTTAAACCTATAAATCCCCAAGTAGATACAATGATGTAAATCATTTTGCCAATAAGTATAATTTGAAGAAAATATTAAAGTTCCAAATTATCTCTATCTTCACTGACACTTCTATTGTCTACCTTTTTAAGTGGTAACTTCTAATCATTTTGATATATATTTCACTAGTGAGAATTGATGTAGAGAGTCTCTGTGTGTTTATTAATAATATCTTTATCTTCTTTGAAAAAAGTTTATTAGTTTTATCACCATTTTATAATATATGTTATGTAGTCTATACACTGTATAAAATAATATCACAGATATATATATATCTACATGATTTATTAGATTTCAAATCACAAATCACTTTTTACATTTTGATTGTCTTACAATCCAGCTAAAATGTATGTCTGATAATGCCTCATGGTAAATTTATTGCTCCAAGGATTGCCAAATGTAAATATGTACAAAATTATGGATATCATAGAATAAGTCCTTCAAAGTTATATTTTTTAATTTCACTTTTAACTAAATAGTTCAGCTTTTACTTTTCTTTCTTGCATAAAGAAAAATAATTATGTTTCAAAAAACACATTACTTCTTATTAAAAATATCCTTAAGGCCCTTCCTAGGGCTTATTCAAATATTATCAGTTAAGAGAATGTTAACACCTCTGCTTATTGGGAGATTATCTAATTCAAATCATTACCTCTTACCACAGATGATTTTCATAAAGACTTGTGGAAATTCTTTTGTTGTTAAAAAGCAAATATATCTGTCATTTTCTACTATACACTTCAAACATAAATTGGGCATTGTCTGAACAAGAATTTTATATTCATAAAGTCACATAGTTCACTTATAAAATAGTCTTGATACCAAGACTATATTTAATACAAAGCTTTATCTTAGAGCATGAATTTTGTGCTTGATAGACATTCATGTATTTCATCAGTACCATTTACCAGTACATGTTGTAGTTTATTAATGCAACCTAATTTATTAACTGTTGACTGATATCAAAATTAACCTTTATCTTCTAATATATTGCTATAGATAATTTGTGATTTCATTCAAGTATTTTTGTTCATTATTGTTGTAAATAGCATATGGTTTCAGATATATGACTTCTAGTTTCTTTTGTAAAAGTATCTATCTCTCAAGAGCTTCTTCTAGTTGCTTCCTACACACTCATAATCTTGACACATACTCATTCCCACTACATTCTAGGAGCTCTTGAGTACCAATCCTTTTCAAACTTCAGTATGTTCTTGTATTCTTCAATGTCCTTTCCAGTGCTACTTACCAAGCTTTAACCTATCCCTCACAAACCTCCCTTTTTATATAAGTCCACTTGGGAACAAGTCACCAATATTTCAAGATCCTTCTGAAGTGTCACTTATATTTTAATGCAATCATCCATGACTGTCAACATTGCCTAGGCACTTAGCGATTTCTTACCTTTAAGATTCAGAAAGACATTGTTTAATTCACCATTCATATCAGATTCCTCACATAAGAATTCAAATTCTAGAGACTAAAAAATGTTAGAAAGATTTTTCCAAGATTGGATGTACAAGCTTGATACTCTATCACTGAATCAAAAAACATCAAGATTGAAAAGGATAACATATATAACATAGTAGAGTCACTCATCTTGCTAGGGTTCTTCCCAAGCCATTGCTATCTAGTAGCTTCTCAGCTCCTGAATAAACAACTCTAGTTATAAACATTTCAGTTTTAATTAGATGTAGCACACAAGTGAATGCATCAATTTAAATTTGCTGTAGTACTAGATATTTTCTGCTCCTTATCCTTATTAAGAAAATAAGTTCATCATGAAGAATTAGTTGAAGCAGTACAGACTTCCTTGGTTACCAAAGAAATTTAATCACAAAATCAGCTCAGTAGAGAAAAAAAAATCAGATCCAGCATATAAGTAAATTGTAAACATTTTTCTCTTGTTATTAGAAATCACTAAAAAAAAAATCAGGGAATAATAATCTTAGCAATGATTATAAAATAACTATTGCCCTCTGTTGCCCAAAAATGCCCATTGCAAACATTACCAATATTCAGCACTTTCTAATATGAATAGTTGATAGATTTGTCTGATATATTCTAGCAAACTCTGCAGTTTTTATTGTTAATACTAAGTAATATTAATGATAGCAAAATAGTAATTGGTAGTAGTTCCTATGAACTAATCTCATGGTACTCCATGTGAACAAAGGCATAGAGAACATCTTATATTAATAGCTAAAATGCAAATAAGTTCTAAGTAAAAGAAAGTTTTATTTCTACATTTATGTATCTGGTTAAATGTTTTAAACAAAATGATTAGCAGGAGACATTAAAAAATAGAATGAAATTAGGATAAGTTGGCAGTAGGTTGAATTCTACTTCCCCTAAACTTCTATAAGAAAATTACATATATCTTAGACCTGCTATTTCCCTTATGAAAAGGAATCATCATTGATTTTATCTGACATGTACCAAATAGTGTGGACATCAAATGAAATAATAGATTTATGGTATTTCATGATATTTTTGAATCTTTAAGATAGTATAAGTTCCAAAGACCAATGAGTATCATGAATTTCTCTTGTCTCTTTGAAATTTTATTAGTAATTTTAATTAATCATTAATTTATATATGTGTACGTACAGCTTGTTAGCTTGTTTTGACTTTTTCATGGCCTTTTGTTTGCTTTCCTTATATCCCATTTGTAGGTGAGAACATCAATTTTCTGTCTTTTTCTAACTTATTTCTTCTAACATGAATCCTTCTACATCCATCCATGATATCACAAATGTATCATATCTGTTTTTTATTACAGAATAATATTTCATTCTGTAAATACATCTCAACTTTTTCAATTTCTCTTCCACATAGATTTAGCTGTATAAAAATTACCATGATATTACTTATTCTATACATTATAATATAATCATACTTTTCAGGTACTTGTGAAATAAAATGTAGTTGTTTTCCTTTCTATGCCTTTGCTTAGTTAACTAAAATTCTACTGAGTTTGGCATTTAAAAGTATATATGTAAATTGTTAGCACTTTTCTCTTGTTATTAGAAATTATACAGGAAAATATATTACTTAGTTTTTCCCTAAATTTGAGCCCAAGATTGAAACTATTGAACATTTATACTAGCCTACTTTATTTGCATTACCATGATCTTGTTCATTAACATAGGTAATCACTGTACATGAAACTATCCCCAAGTTTAGTAATTTGATATATTATTCCTTATTTCCCATAATTCCATGGGTTGCCATGGCAGTTCCTCTTATGTTTTCAGCCGAACTCATGCATGTTGCTGCATTTAACAGGAATTCTGGACTTAATTCCTAGCAGTCTATAAGATTTGATTTTTGTGGGAATACTATGTACCAGGTAGCCTGTTCTGAAGCATGGAATTGATGATGATGGGTATACACACTCAAAAAATTTCTAAATGCTACATATCAGGCATTGTTCTCTTCTAAAGTTAAGTATTAAACATTTATCAACATCTATGGGAGAGCTGATTGACCGGAAATTTCAAGAAAGCTTCACTCAGTGTCTGACAATCTGTGCTAGCTATATATCAAGGTACCTTGGCTTTTTTCCCTGGCACTTTTCATTCTCCAGAAGCTAAACTGACTGACTACCTTATTTGACCTTGACAGTTACAGTGAGACAATTCAGGCAATAACAGAATGTGTTTTAGGGAATTAGGTTCACACATCTGATGTAGGTTGCAAAGCCACAACCACTATGAACCACTATTTTCCTTTTACCATAGGAAATTACCACCCCACTTGCTCCCAACTCCATCTTCTCCCTCTAGTAAATTCAATTCTATAATCATATTTCTAAGTTTTGTTTTATTTTTGTAAACTTCTTTGTTTTATTTCTCTATCTTTTGTAAACAAATGAAATCATCTGAAAAACTATGAAGAAGTAACCATACTACAATTTAATTACATCTCCACTATAAATAGAAAAATAAATGCCTGTTCATATACGGTAGCTTTCATCTTTACTATGACTTTAAATATTTATATTTTTTGCCTTGTGAAAATATGAAAGATTAATGAAAAGTCATTTCACTTCTTGTTCTTTTTCACCTGTTGAATATTCTCTAAGAAATATTTTTGTATTAGTTTTACATAAGTAAAATTCTTACTTTAATTTTCCCTGATATTTTAATTATGTATTGTTCATATTTTTATGCTATAACATAGTAATCTCTCTACTTTTTCTTACTCTTGTGTTTCTATTCTTTTTTTTTTAAATCTGTCACAATAACTGAATGGTTAACAGGGAAATTTCTGTTACTCACTGTTATTTTTATTTTGTTTTATCATCTATGTTTTATCTAAATATTTTCTAGTAATTCACCTAATCTTCACTTTTATATTGAATCACTTCTAACCTACTACATTTTTATCTGTTCTTGCCTTTCCATCTCATCTTAAATGTATCATTTTGCCTGGAAAGTAGAAACATGTTTTCTTGAATTTTACAGATACCATATAAATTTTGCTTCTGTTTTCTATAGTACACATCATTTAAATATGTGATGTCTCATTTTTTTATGTAGTTTTTTTGCTTTGTTTTGTTTTGTTTTCCTAGGCCACAAAAAATTTCTTGGTCTTTTCCTTTTTTAACATTTACTCTGGTTCTATTATTTGTTTTTCATTCTTAGCCAATGAGAGTCTTCTTTGTGTCTGATATTCAGTAATACAAATGTATGTATGTATGCATGTATGTTTAAGATTTTAGAATTTCCTAATTATTTGTCTGGGGTGTATTTAAAGGCCATCTTTTAAATTAAGTTCTAAAACTTTTTTTTTCAATTTATTTATATATAAATTTCATATCTTTGTAATCCTAGGAATTCACCCCCCCACCCTGGTTTCTGCTAATAGGATTTCTTCTAAGTACATCCATGTTATCATAAAATCATCAAATTTGTCATTTTTAATTGATGAGTAATATTCCTGTGCATATATGCCACATTTTTTTCATTCAGTCATCTGTTTTGGGGCATTTAAGTTGCTTTCAAGCCCCTTTAATTATAAATAGTACTGCAGTAAACATCCGAGCACAGTGTCCCTTTGTACCCAGATTGAGATCTCTTTTGGATAGATTCCCAAAAAGAGCAATTGAGGTCAAATTGTAGTTTCATTTTGTTAATTTGAGTGTCCTCACAGACCATCTTTAGAACTAACTATTAAATACAATGACAGTTACATTACTGAGTTGGTTATTTCTCTATTGGATCTTGTCTCAACCTCAATGATACGCACTATAGTACTGCGGTTTGAAGCCTAAAAATTTAATTTTCTTTAATAATTTCCCATCTTGATTGTTTTAACTCTGTCTTGGAAAAATAGTTGTGGGGGATTGCGTAATAGAATTATGGAGTAAATATTGCATTCTCTGAATATCATGTTTGTTTTGGGATATGAAAAAAGAGGGATAGAAGTCCTAGGTGTTGTCAATCTTCTAGACTGGTACTGATGAAAAATATCTCTAGCATAATCAAAAATAGGCAACCCCATAGTCTGTGTAATAACCCTTACACCATAATTGTTGAACAAAACAGCCATTATCTGCTGATAAACTTATCATTAATTTCATTCATTTTATATACAGGTTTGCATTTATTGACAAGAAGTAGAAGTAATTCCTTATACACTGCCAATGAAGTCACAATTTTCATGAAAGTTTAGCATATTCAGTTTTCAATCATTAAATATTATTTCTGATATTTTATAAATATCAAATGAGTCAAATTGGAGAATAAAAATCACTCCAGTGATATCAGCCAGGAATGCAGATAAACAGTTAATGACAGAGACATTAGATGTACCAGAGCACTAAATTTCAAGGCTAGGCTTGAGATATTGATTCATGAAGTGATAATCTAAAGTCAAGAAGGATTGGTAAACAACAGTCATTTGTTTGCAGGAGAGTAAGTCTTCATATGCTTCAGTGTCCTGAGGATGAGTATTCTGGTGCTACTGATGTTTAATGGGAACTACCGTGACTTTCTTCCCAATGCCACTGCTGAAATTACTGTTAAATTCCCTGTTATGTGGGTAACACAGAAAACATAGAAAATATTATTTTCCTATCATTTACCAGTATTCCCATGATGACAATTATTTTCTTGGACATTGATCCCTGAATTATACAAAAATGTAATTAGCAGGTCCTGATAATAAAGAAGAAAACATGAAAAAAAAAAAAAAAAGGAGCAGAAGATTAAAGACAAAAATTGAACAAATAAATTAATAACTGACCTGGCAGAATTGGTACAATCTAGGACAACTGCCAATTCAGTTGAGGAAATTAGTCATCAAATATCTAAGTTGTTTAGGACAGATAGACTGTTAAACTCCCAAACTTGTCATCCCCATGCTTCTTGCAGAGGAGGAAGAGAATTGATTCATAAGACTATTTTGTCTGTTGAAATAATCATTGAGAGATCAAAATCTTAATAGTTAAGCAATTTATTTCCCTCTGATGTGGTGAATGCCTCTACAAAAAGCTTGCTATGCTATTACTTGAAAGTTATCTGAGTTTTTAGGTCTATTGTGATAATAAAACATTTATGCATAAACCTGCTGCCTAAGAGACTATAGATGTCACCACGATTCTTTCATTTTTTGTTTGTTTTTGTTTTATTATATATTTCATTTTAATTAAATTTTATATATGTGTAAATACATGTGTATATAAATATTTATATGTGTGTGCGTGTGTATATATATATATATATATATATATAATTTCACATCTTTGTTTTCCCCAGGGATCACCACCTCTTTCCCTCCCTGACCCTTCCCTCTCATTTGTTGACCTGTAGTAACTGAAGGGGTTCTCACCTTGAAAAAGTTCTTGAGGATATCACTATTTTTGTCTTATCCATTTCCATATCACACATTGAGAAATACATGGGATATGTGATTCTTCCTAGTATATTTGGGGAAAACATGTTCTTCTTTGAAAGAACTTTAATATTAGGGATGTGTAAGTTTACTTTTTTAACATTCTGCAGTGAGATTTCTAGAGTTTGTTTTGGTTTGTTTTTGTTCATTCTTTTGCTTTTCTTTCTTCCACGAGTGAAATAATTCTGTATTTGTCTTTCTCCTGACTTATTTCATTTAGCATAACTGCTTCCAGCTCTATCCCTATCCATATTGTTGACAGATGACAACATTACCATTTCATCTTTAACACCTGAGCTATATTCAGCTTTGTGTGTATACCATATTTTCTTCATTTGTCTTTATACATTACAGATGTTTCCACAACTTGATCATTATGAACAGTGTGACAATAACCGTATGAAATCATATATGCTTTTGTATATTTTTTTTAATCATTCCTTGGATATAGTAGGAGAGGGATTGAGAGATTATATGGTACATATATTTTCAATGTATCATGCTCATTCCCTTAGAGACTGAATTAGTCTGCATTCTCAACAATGGTGTACTAGTTTTTTATTTTTGTTTTTTTCTCCACATTTTTCCAAGAGTCATTTTCTGGTGTTTTATTAATGGGTTATTATAGTGGGTTTTAGGCGTTATCTCGTCGTTGTAATGATTTTCCTTTCCCTTATGAATAATGATGAATATCTTTTCATATGCCTACTGGTTGCAAGTATTTATTCTTATGCCCAAGTATTTATTCTTATGCTACTTCATTCTTATGCCCATTTTTGACTGTTATTTGTTTTCTTGTATTTTAGTTGTGTGAGTGAGGTTTTGTTTGTTTGCTTGTTTGGTTTTTGGTTTGGGGTTATTTGTACAGCTTGGATATTAAGCCAATCTGATGCACAAAATTTTCTTCTGTTCATTGCTTTGTTAGTTTTAAAATTGCTTCTTTCAAGAAGAAATAGGATAAAATAGATAGCCTAGAAATGAATCCACAGTTACATGTATAGCTACTTTATAATAAAACAACCAGGAAAATACAAGGGGAAATATGTACAACAAATAGTACTGGGGGAACTAAATAGCTACATACAACAGAATGGAAAAACACACCATCTCACACCATACACAAAAAATAACTCATAATGGATCAAACAATGAATCAAAGGCTTTGATGTAAGTTCTGAAACCATAAATACATAGAAGAAAATGCATAGTGAAAACATCCCATGGCATTAACCTCAGTAATATGTTGAGAATTTGACTACATTGACAAGGGAAAACAAAACAGAAATCAACACATAAGGCTGATCAAATGAAAAAAATTTGCATAGCTAAACAAAATATCATTGTTGGCCATCTTTAATTTCTGTCTACCTTTGAAAATGTAGAAAAATTTAAATTCCAAGTTAAGATCAATTTTTGTATAACTTTCAGTTCCATGTATTATCAATTCCCTTTAGTATATTCCCTATATTACCTGAGCCATTCATGTGGAATGAAATTATATTAGTTTTCTTTTATCACTGTAAGAAATTATACAAATTTACTTGTATGGGTAATACCAATTTTTCAATCATACAGTTCTATAGTTTAGAAATTCAACCTGAATCTCTCACTAGGTAAAAATCCAAGTATCAGGAGACATTTGTACTTTTCTAGAAAAGTTGTAGAGAACCTGTTTTATTTTGTTGTTGTTGTTTGTTTGTTTTACCTTACCAGGTAGGTAAGATATCTCTTACCTTAGATCTCTGCTCTTTCTCTAGCTCTTGATCTCTGCTCCATTTAAAAAACAGTAACTGTACGTTGACTCTTTTTTTACACTGCATCACTCTGATTCTTCCACTTTCTTCCTTTTTCTCTATGTCTGTCTCTTTCCCTAAAACTAGGGAGTTCTTTTAGCTTTTAAATACTGATAGGATTAATTTCACTTTAATAATCCTAAATATTATTGCCTCAAGTTCTATGACGTTGATCATATTTGAATAGCCTCTTGGTTTATGGAGAATAAAACATTCATAGTCTTCAAAAGTGCACATTTTGGGGGAGCCATTGTTTTGCCTAACACAGAAGAGTAAGCTTCATTATTTTTCCTCTTTTTCATTCCTTGTTTCTTTATCTCAGTGTTAATTTTTCCTTGTAATTTTCTAACCAACACTAAAACAATTGAGTGCAAAATCTTGTGTTAATATTTTCTATCCTTGGAAATTATTACAATGTCTTATATTTGGATATAATGAAAGTAGTAATCACTAATTCTTATATTTTTTGTTCATGTACTGGCTATAGATTTTATAATGTGATAAAATTAAAGCAGTGAGTGAGGCAAATGTGTCCATCACCACCTAAGCAGATACAAAATAGACTATTTTCTTCTTCAAAAAAAATCATCCATGTCACTATTTTCAGAAAGATTAAAGGGTCAACTTAAAAATAGTATTTTGTAAATTTTAACACTTTTTTGACCCAAATCCAGATGTCTTATTATTCATGAAAGAATGATACTTGAATTTTTGAAGTAAACTTTCATTGACTCAAAGCACTTCTATTCTATTTTGTATTGTGCAAGTGTTTTTAAAATTTCTACTTAAGATGGCATGTTTTTATTATAATCAGGTTATTTAGTCTTTGAAGAATCATCAGTTGTCTCCTCTATTCTAATGTAATTCATGAGGTCATGCTTTAACTTTCTCCCACTTGTGACATCCTAGAGATTTGCCTATAGGAGAATAAATTAAGGTACAACCGCTATCGTTTTCTAACCGGCTCCTTATGGAATTCAGTTGCTATCTGGTAAGTCAAGACAGCACTGTTGGTGTTAGGCATAGCAGCTTCAGCCTGCATCCTGTTGATACCCCGTTACCCTCCCCCTTACCCTCTTTCCCAGCCTCAGTGAGGCCAGATCTGGCCATGGCTTTCTGACACCAAGAGGCCCACCAACTTGTCCTAACCTGAGTGCATGTTGGGAAAGGTTTTTCCCCTTTTATATCTAGTTCTAAGATTCTAAAGTAGACCAATCAGGTATGGATTAAATGAACTTATCATGTACAAGGGGAATAGACCAATCAGGCTCAAGTATACATTATTTGTATTGAAATAAACTTGATTGGTGCTAAATGGCCCAATCAGATGCTGAGAGTGGAAAACTCTCCAATCAGGCTTGTAAGTTAGGGGACACTGAAAGGTATGAAAGGCAGAACAAGAGTCAACTTGCCTCTCTGTGGGTCTTGCAGGAGAGAAGGATTCATTGGACACCTGTGAGGAAGTCTACATGCAGCAGCCTCTAGACAGAGAAGGCTTCTTTGAACCACCAACAAAGTAGTCAGTAGCTGACCTTCAAAGAGGAGGCATTCTCAGACCACCTTTGAAGAAAAATTTTGTATCTAGCCTCTGAAATGAGAGGTGCACAGAACTGTTGTTCTCTGTGGTATTCACCCAATGTTTGCAGATCAGTAAGGCCTTCCCAGACTTTGTAGACATCAAAAACTTCTAGACCTCTAAATCTCTGCACACATGTACAGAACTCCAACTCCTGCACATGCCACTGCCCTGACTCTGATATCATCTGCAAACAGTTCTGCTGGCCTTAGCCCAGCATCTCTAAAGAACTGACCACTGTCATTGGTTCTCCAGCATGATCTCTTGGTACTGTTGAGTCTTTTTCTTGGGTCTGGAATCCAGTCAATCCTTCAGATTGTTGTTGCAGTACCACCTCAAATTCCACAATTCCAAGTGGTCATTATTAGGAGTTTCTGGACACTGCTGATACTTTTTGGGGTGAGAGAGTTGGTCAATCATGGCCTCAAAAACTCTGTCTTTTCCTTCAGACATCTATTAATGTTGGAGCCTGAGCCTGAGTGCAATTGCAATTGAGCATATAGGTGAGAATTTCCTGGCAGTGAATTGTCTCCTTACTGATTTCACTATCCTTCAGGACTAGTTTGGGCTATTCTAGGAATGTTTTGCAGTGTTTTATATTGTTTTTTATTTTAAAATATTTAAATGTTAAGTGTTATTATCCAGTCATTCTTCTAAGAGAAATGGAGAAAGGTACATGACATAATTTCCCACATGTTTTTATAAGACTCTAATACACACTAAACCCTTAACTAATTAATGGGGATATAAAAACAACTCTCCTTTTTTCCACAATAGAAATTTGAAAATCCATGTTTAATTATTTTGTTGACAACATGCTAGATGAGTTTCTTGACCTCCCTACACTTTAAATTTCAAAAATAGAAACTAATATGCCTATTTCATGAATCTGTTGTGCTATGTGGTGCCTCAGTGTGATACAATGTGGATAGAATGGTAAATATCACCTGACATGGTATGTTTATATATTAAAAAAACATTTTTGCCATATTGATCATGAGAACTTAAACAGATTATTGTTCATGGTTATTTGGAATTATTTTATGATTGCTTTAATTCTCAAGATATAATAAATTTCACTTCACATACATTTTTAAATTAAAATAAAAATGTTTTCTGTATTTAGACTATCACCAAAATAGATCTATAAAGTCATAGAATTGCATGCATTCAAGATTAATTCTTTATTCATTACTTTGTATAAGAATTCCTGACAATGAATAATGTTAAAAATTTGTCAAAAGGAAAAATAAATTAGAAAAAACACAAGACAGAGTACAATATTCCTAATTTGAATTTAGGTTAGAATGATTAATTTGATTAGGTTAGTTTAAACTAAATTCACTGCTATCTATTAGCTCTGTTACAATGATAATCAATATCTTTATGGACCCTTTCAGGAATCCTTTCACAATCTATTGAAAAGGTAAAATATCCTCCTAGTAATTTGTCACATATTGATGTTTCTTTCATCAGTGAACATATAGACGGGTTACATTCATTAGAAAAGCAAAATGTCAAAGTTTAAACTATTCCATTATAGCAAGGTGATTTACTACAAAGATATAAACAAGTACAAGAGATTTCTCAGCTTTTATATTTTATTTTATGTTGTATCATAAGAATAACTTTCATCGATTGTTCTGTAATACAAAAGTTAGATGATATAAGTTTTGTTTTCTTAATGCCATGGAGGAAGAAAAAGGTTATTATTTTTTTATTTACAATCATTTTAGATTCAAAACAAAGGAGAGAAACTCAACCTAAGGACAAGAAACACTAAATAATTGTTCATGAATCCATATCACTATAAAAATCTGCTTCCAAAATTTAAGACAAATAAGAATTTCAGGATTTACCATAAACTTTCAAATCTGTCTAAGATAGAAGCTTAATACCAAGATACTGTAAAGCCATTATGTCATTTCTTGAAAAAAATTGAGATAAATTAAAGAACTTTGTAGACTTTTTTTTTAATTCCAACCATTAAAATCCCGTGCCTTTTATTTATTGGCTTAAGTTTATAAAATACTTTGTGACTTATGAAGTAGGTTGATTTCCCCTAGTTATTTTTTTCTAAAACGTAAAGACTACAAAGATGCTGAAAATATTAACTGAGGCAGCATAATTTAGTTAGTTATACCTTCAGGCACACCAAGAACAGATAACTGTAGGTACAGACATCTGCAGTGGAACTGAAGGTGTGTGTACCAGTCTCTCAGCAGAGAGGAGAGGAACCATTGAAAAGGGTAGAAAAGATTGAGGAACAGTAAGACAGGGATGGTTCTAGTTCATCAGGCAATATACCCATACTTCCTCCACTAAGTATGGAAGTTCTGCCATGACCCAAGTTCAGTAAGGACTATCAGTAAGAGCAGAGCCTATCCACCTAGTCAGTGAGCAGTACTGGGTTAAGTAGACTTAGCTATGTGGAGAATCCCTACTCAACCTCAGTTTATGGAATATTGTCTATGACCAGGGTGATGATCCAGGAAATCCATTTTTTTCCACATGCGAACTGTGGTTCATTGCTGGCATACACAGAATGATACTGTTTGGCCACACTAAACTCAATTTCCCAGCAAATTCTTTATTCCCACCTTGGGGAGGAGAAGGCATAGAAATGCTGTGATCTCTGATTCTGCTTGTTTGCAGAATGGGGAATACAGAAACTCTGGGCATAGATTACTGGTATTTTTGTAGGGGACATGTAGACCAGAGACTTGAGAGGATCTGAACTCTCATCCACTCCTCCAATTTGTGCAACCGCCAGCCCCCACACAAAGTACACCCATAAAAGGGGAATTTGAGGGTGGACACAATGAATAGTCTTTATATTGAGTTTTCTTATCTATTGGGGAGTCACTGGAAGAGTAGATGTGGAACTGTTACAATTTTTGATGCTTGCTTCCCTGTAGGAGAGCTCTACTCTCTACTCTCCAATGAGAGTAGAGCATCTCCAGATATTGTCTTAATCCTGTCACAAGGGACTGCTATAATATGTGCTTATAGAGAACTGTGGTTCTACACATCCCTCTCCCTTTGCCATCTCTGACCAAAACTGAGAGTTCATTGTTAGAAACTATGAATTAGTTCATTAAAGAAAAAAAAAAAAAAAAAAAACAGTGAACAAATGGCATCTAATAGCTGCTGATCAGTGTGAAGAGTCATATTGGCAGATGCCTCCCCCTAGCATTCTTTCAGTTTTCCTCTGAAGTTTCCAACTTATTACTGATATAGAGTGAATAAATGGAGAGGAGATAAAAAAGAGCAAGATGAACAAGCAAAAAACTTAAAAACATGGCAACTTAACATATCAAGTAAATACAACACCACATGGGAAGAACAATTCTCCAAAATGTATTCACAAAATTTTGAAAGATTTTCTTATTAGAGAGCATTTACAATGTACATGCTAAATATTTTTAAATGGGAGAAAATGTACAGATATTATTATAAATAATAAATTAATGAAGACAATTTCTAAATGAAATTTTAAGTGAAAAAATAAGAAGGTTGTTACATGAAATATAAAAAAGGAAGTAAAATTTATGCAGAAATCTATGCAATTAGGATAGAATAAAGAGAGTAAGTATACTTGAAGATCATAATGCACAAAAAGAAACAGGCATGAAACTGTGAACAGTCCAAAACAAAGAAAGAATAATAATAATGGCTAGAGAAAAGAAACAGCCAATCTAAAGAGTAAACCTCAACAGGTTGAAATCAAATTTCTCTGAGGACACTCTAAATGGATGGAGAGAATAGAATGACACATTCACAGTAGTTAGCAATAACTGCAATATAAGAAAATAATAGGCAAAACTCGCTTTCGAGTGAAAAATGAAAGGATTTCCCAGACAGAATGTGAAGGATTAAGTAGTCTGAAATGCAAGATATTTCAAAAATACTGGGAAACATAAACAGAAGAAATATAGCTATACTCATCTTTATATATTCATTATATAATATTCATTATATTATAATAAATAATATAAATAAAAAATAAATAGATTCTTAAATTCTCCAAGAATGAATAAAGAAGAAATAGAAAATATAAACAGATTAACCAAAAGAGGAAATTTAATGACTAGTATAATTCTCCCAGACAACAAAAGTCCAGGTTCAGATGATAACAGTAGTAATTTCAACTAGAAATTAGTGATGAATGAATTGCAGATTTCCAAAATTCTGCCAAAAAAATATACAAATAAGAAATACTTCCAAACACATTCGAGACTAACATCACTATGATAACAAAACTGAAAAATGCGTCACAAAAACAAAAAATTATAGACTGATTTCTCTTATAAACATAGATGCAAACATCTTCAAAAAATCTTAACAAACCAATTTCAAATAGATCCAAAAGATCATATACAATGACCAAATGGTATTTCAGAGACATAAGGTTGTTTCAATATCTGAAAATTGCTTAACATAATTAACCACATTAAAAATTAAGATTAAAATTATATAATCACATCAGTAAAGAGAAAGTATTTGACAAGACTCAAAATTATTGTTCATATAAGTCCATAAATATGGAGATATAGGGAGCATTGCCTAACCTAATAAAGGCCATGTACAACAGATTCACAATCAACATTCTACTCAATAATGGAAAAATATTTTATTTCTGAAAAGAAAAAAAGACAAATGTCCAAATTCACCACAATAGTATGCTATTATAGATTTTACTTAGAGAAATTAGCTAAGATAAAGTTACCAAAAAATCAAACAGGTGAGATAAAACTATTCTTTTTGTAGGTGGCATGATAATATACTTAGAAAACCCTAAAGATGTTAATTAAAAACTAATTGAAATGACAAGTTCATTTAGAAATGTGACAGGAAACAATGTAAATTTATAGAAATCAGTTGCATTTCTATATGCAAATGAACTAAAATCATGAAATCAAGATAACAATCCCACTCATAATAAAATACATGAGATAGTGAAAGAGCTATACAAATAAATCTATAAAACATGGTTAAGAGAAATATTAAAAAACATTGTTAGTGTATTAGAATAATTGCACTATTAAAGTGGTCATCTACTCAAAGCAATATGGACACTAACCGTGCAAACACAATTAAGAATTATTGAAAAGTAATAACAAACAAACATAACAAGATGTATATGAAGCTACAAGACACTGAAAATTATTCCTGACATAAAAGAGGAAGAATAGTGGCATCACACTCTAACAGTTCTAACTTTAAAAAAAAGCTACAGTAACCAAAATAGTATGGTACTAGAACCTACAAAATAATGAAATAGAATTAAGAATCCAGAAATAAACCCACATTAAGTTTAATTAATCTACAACATAAGTGCCAATTTTATACACACACTTGTCAACTAACAATGGGCTACAGAAAAGGATATGCCACCACAAGCTATAAAATACATTGATTAAAATATTGGCAGAAAAAATCATGATCCTGGTTTCAGTGGGAGTCTTTGTGAACTCAACTCTAAGAGCAAAATTAACAAAAAATATGGTTAATGTTAGCCCAGATCAGCAAAGTTTTCACAAATATCTGCAAGGTATCTCACTGTCCCCAGATCAGTGAGACCCCCAAAGACATGTCAGAGACGATTCCAGACAGGCAAAACGTCACACAACCTTGCACAAAACACCACAAGCATAACCCAGACCAACAGAGACCTCATGATTCTCTGCAAGACCTTTGCAGTGCCAGCCCAGACTGGTGAAACAACAGACCTGAGTCAGGGTTGGGGTCAGAGGTCAAATTACCTTCAACAAGACCCCACCAGCACTGGCCTACAACTGCAGAAGACTTGACTTCTTAAATAATGATGCCAGTGGCCACCCACACCAGCAGAGGCAACTTTCTGTGAGACCCTGCCAGTGCCCACCCTGGTTGGTAGTGGTCTCGTGGCTTCATGAGTCTTCACAGGCCACTGTCTGCTTGTACCTACAAAGGCCTACTGATCTCCCACAAGTTCCCTCCCAGCACCCACACTGACTGACTGATGAGACCTTGGACCTGTGTCAGAGAGTAAGATTAGTGGCTGTGGCCTCATGACCTTCCACATCCCTATGTAAAGGGCCTGGGGCATGAGCACCCTAACACTAGCCTCTGAACTAACTAGTATCACTGGTTCAGGAAGGAGGTATAGACGTAGTCCAAAGGGTGGGGAATTCTGACCAGACTGTTCCTCTTGTGGGTGTTGGAACTTTTTGACCTTAGATACAAGGAAACAAATTTGACAATGGAATTGAGTGTGCAAGATCCAAAGAGGATAGTGAGGCATACAGCAGTACCTAAGAACCCCATGGAAGGCAGTATTCAGTGAATGCTTCAGACCACCCCTTCTGCCCCACTGAGCATTTCCCCACTCACCAGGTGAGAGAGTACATTCTTTGGCTGGTAATAAGTAGATAACTGCTATGAGGAATTTTACGGTAGAATTTTTCAAAGGACCTATTAGTGGATGGGAAAAGAATAAGAAGAAATTAAAGATAGAATTTGTGTGACAATCCAGTTTAAGGACTGATTTACCCTGATTCATTTTCTGCACAGCCACCACTTATTTGATCTGGGTCTGTAGCATTAAGACAGTCCTGATTAGCTGGGTGTGTTTTGTCAATATTTTCATGAACATATTTTATGATTTGGGGTGTCATATCAATTTCTGAAGTTCATTTTTAGTTAATAATCATGGAAGGTATTAGAGGGTGATCTACATCCTTTTCATTATGGCCATTTAGTTTTCCTAAACCAATTTGCTGAAAACACTCTGTTTTCCCCAGTCTATTAAACTGGTACTTTTCTTATAGATGAATAGATCACAGATGATAAATATGACTTCTTCTTCTAACAAATTTACCCTTTAGAATGCAACCTTTGCCTCTGTATCTGTGAAATGGTCTTTGTTCCCTTGGCAATCTCATAACATGTTGCAGAAAGAAGAAATTTGCTGAAACTTTTTTCAGAAGTAACCCAAGATCTCTATTCATCTGAATCCTACATCTTATCAGAACCTCATCATTTGTATTTATTCAATTGTAAATGAAAGCAAAATCATCTTATCAATGGGTTTGGAAAGGAATAGAAATAAAAGTACATAACAATATGGCTGGCTCATATTAGACTCCCACTATAGGCAATTAACAATGATGATGACATGATGCGAGTTGGTAATTTCCCAAGAGGAGGAAAAAATAGAATGAAAATTAAAAGTTATAAAATGAGTTGAATATTTTTCATTTATATTTTCATGATGAATATTTATATACTTTGCCTTTCACTATAAAAATTTCATTTGGTTTTTGCTGCTGATTATGTTGATATCAATCTTATTTTGTAATACCAAGTTAAAGTGATGATCTGAATAATTTTATCATGCTCTAGTTTTCCATTACAAACATCAAGAATTGAAGTGTTATGGAACAAAAAGCTAACCAACCTTTAGGGCTGCCATCTTAACTGAAGATTTGACCTGAACTTGGGTTTCTTATAAAGAACCTAAGTGCCAAGTCTATTTCTCCTATTTGTTTCATTTTTTTCTAACAGATTATAGCAGATGTATTAATTACAATAATCATTTGAAATTTGACTCCATATTTGAAAGTAAAACCTTCATTGCAATGGAATTTTTAAATGAATGTATTTGTGATTTATACTTTTATTATAAACTTATTTTTATATTAGTGTCATAAAATGAACAGAAATGTCATCACTACATTAACTCTAACATGAAATAACAGGTTTTAAAGCTATGGTTATATTTTCTGAGGTATATGTACAGGTAATTAGTTCTAACTCAAGGCAATGTTCTCATAAATAGGGAACAAATATTAGCAGATTCATTAATTAGTCATGCTTATACTTCTGTCATTTGGAATAATGTGTTTGTTTAAGCAAAGGTCTCCTATTTATTAGAGTCATTAATGACTGTCTATAAGAGATTGTACAGTAGCATTTCATCAATATTTGAGAAATGCACAGAAATTACATTTCACAACAGGGAATTTATCTCATTCTTTATTCTTATAGAATGAAAGCAAAACATAGTATGAATACCGTAGACAAGTTTCGGCTACTTCCCTGTTTTCCTGATCCATTGTGTTCCCTCTGCATTTTCATAAAATTTGCATAACACAATTACATTATATTCAAGTACTATAATACTAGTTTACAATTACGTCTTCCTTGATAATCCTTGTAAACATTAGTTGCTGAATAATGTGACCACAATCACAAATATTTTAATAAAACAAATTATTTTAATAAATAAAAATATTTAGCATATATATGTACAATCATTGTCCTGCAATTCTTTATTCATATGGCCCAAGACATTTTGCATTACATAGCTAAACATGGCTATCATAAATACTATGCTTATATATTATAATATTTTAAGGAGGTACTAAAATTAAAAAAAAAACCTACATTTCAATTTAAGACCACATGAACAGTCATGTTCATGATAGGTTATCTATAAGACAACATCTGAAAAATATAATAATCAAGTTACTATTTCTAAAACATTATTTTTCCAGACTCTAATATGAAACATTACCAACAACATTAAGAAAAACCATAAAATAATAGGAATTAAAATATTAAAATGTTCATACATTTTGCAAGTAGTTTTAGCATTTAGTAGCAATTGCAAATATATTTCTAAAACTTCATGATGAACTAGAGCAGAATTTCCAAACAATGCTCTAAAACATAAAAGTTTCTATAAATATTCCTCAAATTAAAAAAAGAAAACTGAAAAACATTAGGGATGTTAGAATTGTGTGTGGAATGAAGAGGACATGAGATGGAAAGGTGCGGTCTGTGAGGCTAACCCACAGAATGGGGATCCTGGGAAGCAGGTCCAGGTTCAACATTAGTGAAATTGTGAAGCCCCTTCTATACCCCAGCAAGGAAATGTTAAAATGATGTAATGAGGAAGTACCAAAGTGTCCGTAACATATAGCAGAGAGGATGCATGATAACAGGAGAATTTACCTGTGGGGGCAACAGTCATTACTAATAGGTCATAAGTCTATTGGCACATTTCAAAGAGGTTAGGAAGCTGGGTGAGGTTACAGGCGAAAGACATGCTGTTGCCCAACCTCTAGTGTGCCAGAGGGAGCTAGAGAAATAGGAGGTGTTCCTCTCATCTGAAGCACCATCTATCAGCCTGCTTCCACAATCTACAATGAGATGTTTCACACCATATGTCAGAAGGAATTTGCAAATGACAGCAAATATGAAATATGCCATAGCCCAAATATTAAAATGGCTAATGCCCCCAAAACCTCAATTGTGAGTAAATATTCAAAGGGATAGGAATTCTTATTCATGCTAAGAAGAATTTAAAATACACAGTCATGTGAAGAAACTATTTCATCATTTCAGAAAATTTCATATTTATACAGTTATTGTATATTTTAGCAATTATACTGCAAAGTATTTACCCAACTGAGTTGGAAATGTAGGACTACACAAAATCCAATCTGTGAATTTTCTTAGAGGCTTTTTTCAAAAATCACTAATAACTAAAGCAACTAAAATATCTTACAAAATAAATACAAATTGGACAAAAAGTAAAATTATTACTATTTACAGACCATATGACCATTATACAGAAAACTTAATACATGGACCCAAAAAACAATTATCAGGAACTATAAATCAGTGCAGTGTAGTGGTAGATTACAATATCAACAATGAAAAATAGCTGTTTCTATTATATAGCTAATATTTCTATATATTGTCTATTCTATATAGCTGTTTCTAGTAGGCAAAGATATCAAGGAAAAAAAAACCCTTTTACATATGCCTCAACAGTATTAAACAAGAATAAACTTTAACAACAGTGGTGAAATATATATAAAACATAAATTACAAGACTATCAACATAAATAGAAGATACTATTAAATGGAAATATATTATTTGTTCATGGACTAGAAGAATTATCATTGTGGAGATATTTATTTGACCAAAACAATAAACCAATTTCATGCAATCACAATCCGGTTTCAATGGAATTCTTCAAAGAAATAAAACAAACATTACTGAAATTTATATCGAATCATGAAAGGTTCAGAATAAAAAAACAGCAATCTTGACCAAAAACACAAAAAAGTCATTGAAATCCCATATTTGAAATTATACTACAAAGTGATAGAAATCAAAACAGTATATTGGGATAGACTTGAGACCCAGAAATAAATCCTAACATATATGAAGAGATCACTAATTATAAATGTAGAAAATAAATTCTCTTCAACAGATGGTACAGGGAAAACTGGACAGTCACATATAAATAATGAAATTATGTCATATAAAAAATTCACTCAAATTGGATTAGACTTGTATGGCTTATTTTATGAATTAAAATACATACGACAAAATAATTGGTGGCATTGGCTTTGGAAATTTAATATCTATGACAGAGATAAAAGCAAAAATTTAAAGGAATACATCAAGGTAACAGGGAATAAAGACAATCTACTCAAAAATTGGGCAAGGCATCGAAGTAGTCACTTGTACAAAATAGAAATACAGAGGACAAAAGTGCATGAAAAAAGCTTCTCATCACTGATTTTAAGGGAAATGCCAATCAAAGTCCATTGAGATACCACCTCACACTAGGGAATATGACACTTTGAAATGACAAGAAACAAGTGCTGGTGAGGATATAGGGGGGAAAAGGAAACTTCATACACCTGGTGAGAATGGAGACTAGTTTATCCTCTGTGGACGACAATAGAGAAGGTTCTCGGGACAACTAGCATGTAATCGTTCCCATTCTTAGTTATATATTCAAAGATTGAAAAAAAAATCAATTTAAATATTTAAATGTATGCATATATATTCTTATACATTCTTTGTGTATATATTCAAAACACAGCTTCAACTTGTGGGAATCTGTGCTGGTCTCTGTTACTGAAAGATAATGAATGCTCCCTAAAGGACTCTGGCTCCAAAGGGGTTCCTCTGGTTGGCTGTGCCAGCAACTATGCTCAGTGTAACTCAGGCTCTGCTGATTTTCTGATTGATTAACAGTTTCCAACAGCTGGTAACTTGGAGGTGGGAGGAACTCAAGAGATAGCAGAATACTCGTATCTAATGTTTTGTCTTTCTCTGGTGGTGCTGAAGGGCTTAGAGCTACTTTCTTTTCATTCCCCAAGCGGGCATTTGAACGCTGGGCTCTGCGGCAAGCAACTGGGGGTCAGGGGAAAACACATCTCTCAGCACTGGCAGATGAACTCTAAGAATTGCCCAGAGTTTGCGCATTGCACCAGGACATGAATGCACGGTTCACCTAATGGCAATGGTTACTACGGAAGAAAGGTATATAGTTCCCACAGTGGAGCATTGTAGTTCTAACAGCCAAGATTGGTTGGATTCCTTACTTGCTGACAGCATCCTCCAGAAGCAGATCATTTCCACTTCAACATCTGGGGGTTTGGGATGGGTTCCGTAAGTTAAGATAGTGGTCTTTAGAATACTGCATCGCCTTTAAAATGGTCACGATTGGGCCAGGATCTCTGTATGTCAAAAATGGCCTCCAAACATGGTTGATTGTAATGCTGGGAGACAGACTTGGGCTTGACAAGTACTGATACTAGCCTCTGGTTATGGCTGAGCTCCCATTAATGATAGGCAGTAATAGCAGCTAGAGGCTGAAGAACAATATCTTTCATTGTCTCAGTTTCTTTGACTGGAAGTCAGTTTGAATGTGTCCAAATAATGTTCTTGTTCTTGAATGGCCACTGATCTTTATAGCTTAGTTGACTGTTGGATGTCACTTTCCTCTTTTCCCAGTAATAGAGTCAAAGGTACGTGGAAGACACTAATTTCCATACTCGCTATGCAGCTGCATAGCAGATCTCCTTGGTTTTGGTTTTATTTGTTCTTTATTTTCTAGTGTGTTAAGGCATAAGGTTAGGCTATGTCTTTGAGTTCTTTGTTCTTTCTTGATATGGTCCAGTGTTCCAGTGTACTTTGCTTTTAATAATGTCTTTGATACATCTCATAGATTCTGGTAGTTCTGCCTTCATTTTCATTTCTTGTTTCATTAACCCAATAATCATTCAGTAGGGTGATTTTCAATCTCCAAGTATTAATATTTTCATCCTTTATCTTCAAGATAATTTTTTTTATTTTGGTACTAGCATGATCAGAGGAAATTATTCATTTTATCTCAACCTTCATAAATGTATTGAAACTTTTTTTCTAACATAGCACATGATCTATTCTGGTGACTGAACCATGTACATTTGAGAAAAATGTTTACTCAACTATTTTAGTACCCACTGCCATAGAAATATTTATTGTTACACTGTGTGCTCTAATTCCATTTTTAAAGACTGCCTATTGTTTCTTTTCTTTTCTTTTTGGTTGATCCAGCCATGGATGAAAGTGAGTTGTTGAATTCTCCAGAGACATCGTTATTTTGCTGCTAATGTCCATTTTTAGGTTTGTTAAGTTTTCTCTTTTTTTGCCCCCTTTTCTTGTCTGCTAAGAGTTTTCTTAGATGTGTTGGTATGCCTTAATTTGGAGCATAGAAATTAAGGAGTTTATATATTCTTAATGCATTGTTTCTTTAATAGTTACACAAGAACCCTCACTCCCATTGCATTTTTTTAGTTAACAATCTAAGATGAAATATGACTGTTCCTGTATTTTTTCAGCAAGTACTATTTGATTGAATCATTTTATTTAATGAATGAATTAAAATCATTTCTTTAAAATTTTAGTTTAATGTCTTCACTTGGGAAAAGGACTTTGGTCCAAGAAAGAAAGGGGAGAATCCAATGGACCAAAATTGACAAATAACTGGCAGTGAAAGAGGAGATGTGTGACCAGAGTGGGGGGGAATGGAAAGAATGGGAAGAAGGGGTAGGAAATCCCAAAAGACACACACACAAAAATAATTAGTATATCTTTGTAGTTCAGACTCATCTCCCATGGGCATCAGAAAATTGATTGTGTTTCTGATTTAACTATACACTTAATCCCTTTTGATTGATGACTTGTATTCATTTACATAAAGGATGGTCGTTGATATGTCATGATTTAGAGCCATTTTTGGTAGGGTGGTATAGTTTTAAAAATTCCTGAAGACTCTGCTTTTCTGAGAAGATCTTTATTTCTCTCTCATATCTAAAGGTGAGACTTACAGGATATAATATTCCTGACTTACTTTTTAAAAATATTTTAATTCAATATTCCATTCTCTCTATTCCTGTTTCTTCAAAGAGATGATGTATAAGCCTGATGCTACTACTTCAAATATTATCTGCCTTTCCTCCAGTCATCTTCAATATTCTTTCCTGTCTTGAACTCTGAGATGTTTCCCAGAATTCAGTTATGAATTTTATTATATAGGACTCTTTACATTTAACCTATCTTCTGTGGGTTTAATCTTGAGGTATTGTATATTTATTCCATTCCTCAGGTTTGGGAAGTTTTCCTCTAACATTTCTTTGAGCAAAATCTCTGATCCTTTTTCTTTTTGTATTTCCTTGAATTTTCCACAATACTCACCATTGCTTTTCTTAGTGGAGTTAGGCAATTCTTGAAGTGCTTCTTTTTTTCTCTCTTTTTAAAATTCTGTTTATTCTTTTTTTCCTTTCCTGAGTCCGTTATGTTTTGTCACCTTCATGGTTATGGATTCTGTCTTACACTTTGTTGATTCTGCTTCCATGGTACTATAATTTTTACCTCCTCTACTGATTATATTGAATCTTGCATTTCTGTCTTTTTTTTTAAATTGAAATGTTAAATTTCTTTAAGTCTTTGACTTAACTTTTCTACTCATTAATTTTATTTCTCAATTCAATCACTCCTTTTCGTGAACTCTTCAAGTTCTTGAATTTCTTCCAGAATCATGATTTTGGATTCTGTAACTGATAGAAAGACAAAAATCTTCCATTAAACTGATTTTGGAAATTAAATGTAGGATTCATCTTCTAGTCTGACTTCTCCAGGAATGATCTGTTACAGGCATTTCACACATTGTCTGACTGCAGTTGAATATGAATATATAATTTGCTTATAATCAGAGGTTTTACATGTGGGCTTTTTCTTCTTAATTGCATATTAAAAATAACATTTCCCCTGAATAATTTTCAAGCATCAGTTAGGATGTTGGTGAGATATTGGAGAGGTTGATATTTTCTTCATGGTGATTATGAAGTCAATCTGTGTAAATTACCCCTTTACATAATCATACCACTGACATTTAAAAATATACTTTTCAGAGCATCTTTTTCTAAAAGGATGATTACAAAAAAAATCAATATGTAGGTGAGAGCTATTTGCTAACTTGCTGTATATATTAAAGTATTATTTTTAAAAATTATGGATCTCCATCTCATTTCATGAGAATAAAACAGTGGTCTTGGTAAATAAATATTTTATACATTTACCTACCTCACATTCCTTGATAAAGCAGGATTTTCTTCAACATTTAGTGAGTTATATGTATATTAATATACATACTCAGATCAAAATAGAGCCACTAGCTATTTAATGCTAACTAACATTTTTATAAGCCCCAGCTCTCTTAAGCATCACTACTTGCTGCACATCCACTTAGAAGTCAGTATTCAAAGTCCCTGACTAATTTTCCTTCGTGGAATAGGTCCATCTATTTTTTTTAATCCATTTTATTGATTTGTCACAATTGTGCATTAATTTATCCCTCCTCCTCCCTCCATATCCCCCCTCTGTATCCCTCCTCCAGTCACTCCATCTCCCATAGTTTTCCTTTGTGGAAAATGTGAAGGATTATTAGAGAGTCAAGTTGTATTTGATAATCAAAAATTATGATTTGAATTATTGCTAATTTATTTTTTAATTAAACAATATAATATTATTCAATATAGATAGGCTAGAATATAAGGAAAAAATACCCTTATATAGATTCAGGATGATGATAAATGTTTAGTCATTTGACATCTTTAAATTTAGAGAATAATTTAAGTTGAATATCAATTTTACATTGAAAAACAAATAACTTTGGGCCTCAAAATTTTGACATTAAAATTTGTAATAGGCACTAGTTCTGGATTTTACTTACTCTATACCTCCTCCTATATACATCAAGACAATATTCCTCTAAGCTATTTTTTTAAATTTCTTTTATGTTGGCTACTTTCTGGGAACACAAAATATTCTTTCTTGTTGATTTTTTCTGCTTAAACTAGTGCTCACTAAAGATTCCTGCTCTCTTTCAGAAAAGCTTTTGTTTTCCCCTACTTCCTAGTAGCACTATATTCTGCTATGGGTTTATGTTCAATACCTCAGCACATTTCTCCCGCAGCTGCTGTTCCTCTGTAGAGCACACTTTAATGCTACATGTTGCCTACTGCTCATACCACTACATCCCATTATATTTCATGTAATATAGGGTTCTTACACTACTTGTTCCTGGTTTAGTGATGCTTATCTTTCTTCTTAAAATAAGTAAAGGAAGAAAACATTCTTGTGTTGTGAACTCCTAGAAAAAACTCAGCAGTGTCATTTGAGTGAAAATTTAATGAAGGAACTAGAAGGACTCATGTTAGCAGAAATAAGTCAAAAAGAAAAAAGAAATATAGGATGGTCTCACTTATATGATGGACATAAGGATAAATAAACAAATGAATAGAAAATTTAGAAACAACCAACAGGGTTGAACGATGGAGTAAGAAGAGGAGGAAGAAGAAGGCAGGGGAGGTGTAGGAAACAAACAAATAGGATGGTTAACAGGTGTTAGGGATCTGGGATATGATATATATACATATATATCATACAAATTAAATTAAAAATGAAAACAAAGACATCAGCCATTACAGAGATAGCTCAGCAAAGTGGCAGATTATAAAATTAATAGTTAATTGCCTTTCTTTATACAATGAAATAAAAAAAACCAATTTGGAGTTATACTTGCAGTTCCATTTTTGTGTAACACTTTACAATAACCAACATATGGGAGAAAACCTAAATGCGCTAAAAACAGATGAATGGATCAAGAAGGTGTGAGATAAATATACAGAATGAAATGACACTCAGCTATTAAAAAAGTTAAATTTTTGCCACTTGAATGAGCTATAAATGATTATTACTCAGAAAGAGACCCATAAATTCAGAATGGTGTTACTTTTATATGTGATATAAAAAAAAAAGATTCAGATGAAATGAAACTAAATTCTAATCCCTGGAAACTGACTACAGAATGGAGGTTCAGAGGGGAGGAGTGGTACAAGCACAAAAAGGAAGAGCTTGGGAGTTTATAGAAGTAGACTATAGGTACTTTGGTGGTGTGTATGTTAATGCAATAGCACATGAAAATAAATAGAGGGGGGATTTGCACAATTTCAAAATTCAAAAGCTGTTACAAACTGATGTTAAATTAAAAATATTATTAAAATGCATAAAATGTAAGCTAGAATTAAAGGCAATAGGAGAAAAATAATACAATTTATTGTCAAAATAAATGAAACAGTCCCAACACAGTAGAAGCAAATCCAATTCTTTGAAAAGTCAACAAAATAGACATAACTTTAGCTAGATTTACAAATGAATGAAAAAAACAGTAATAAATCAGAAATGGGGACGTAACAATGAACATCTAAGAAATTTAGGTCATAAGAGACTCCTAAGTATGTAAATGTCAAAAAATTAAAAACAAACAATAAAAGGAAATTATTAATGCTATACCAACTTTCAAGATTGAACCAAGAAATAACCTGAAAAAAAATACAAGCAAAAATAGTAGTAAAAATGGTAAATGGTAATAAAAAGGGACTCAATATATGAAACCTAGAAGCAGACAGAACTTTTAAGTTCCAACAAATCTGCGAAAGTGATATACATAATTTCAGGTCAAATTTATTACAGGGCATAATAGTTTAACATAATGATTCAACATCTAAAATATAACCAAAGTAATTCACCAGAAAAGTAACGTGAAAACTAAGAGTCATGTGATCATGTGGATACCAAAATAGTCATTAAGATATAAAATCTGTTTAAGTTTTAAAAAAGCTGAAAGAAATGGGAATAAATGAACCCCCAACTTAATATACTTCACATATGAAAAACCCAAACATAGCAGCATACTCATTGGTGAAAAGATTATAATTTTTCCTCTAAGATTGATACAAGGCAAAGATACCCTCTCTCATCACACTATCCAACACAGTATTGGATGCCCTAGCTAGAGCAACCAAAAAGAGGAAAATATGAAAAGGATACAAACTAGGAAAGTACTAAAACTCACTATTTGTAGATAGTATGATAGCACATATGATAACCTTAAGAACTCCACTAAAAACCTAAATGAAATAATACAGGAGTAGCATAAACTGCCAGGTACAAAATAAGTTTCCAAAAAGCAGTGTATTCTATAAGCGAATACTGAACTAGAAGAGAAATAGAGAAAATTATGCCCTTACTATTGCATTAAAAAAAATAAATATGAGAGTAAACTTTACAAATGGATGAAACAACTGTTCAGTAAATGCTAAGCCATTATAAAAGAAATAGGAGACATGCATAAAAAAGAAAACTTACTCCTTTCTCTTGGATTGGAAAAATAGTATCAAAACAATATACAGATCTAGTGAATCCCTAGCAATATTTCAATATTCTTCAAAGAAACAGATCAATTATGACTATAATTTATATGAAACCACAAAATACACAAAAGACCCCAAATAGTCCAAACAATACTGAAAATAAGAGCAAGAATGTTAGTAGCAGATTCAAAAATATCATAATGAAAACAATACAAAATAAAGTTGATTACAGAGTAGAACTGAGAAAAAAGAAATAAGCATAACCTATATGCTTAATATGACAGTCAGCTAATCTTTGACAAAATCAGTTAATACATGACAAAAGAAATGTAAGCATATATTAGAGAAAGAAAAGGCCCTTCAATTAGTGGTGTTGAGAAAGCTGAACAGCCACATGCAAAACAATAAAACTAGATAACCATCCAAGCCTTGCAAAAAATTAACTCAAAATAGATTAAAGATTTGAATGTGAAAACTAAAATCAAAAAAGAAATTGAAAAACATATATACACAATGTAATCCATGATATTGGTTTCAGTATATCTATGTGGATCCATCTCAGTGGTAAATATAATGTGTATATGTCATGTATGATACATATATAACAAATGGAATTATATCACACTGTACATCTGCATAGTAAAAGACACTAGCAAGATATTAAAATAGATACATCTGTCAAGCAGCTGAGAGCATCAATAAAAATATATGCTACTCAACAACAAGAAAATAACCCAATACATAAGTGGGCAGAATTGATTAGGCACATTTCCTAAAATGACATGGATAACTGCAACAGACATGTGAACAAACACCTATTATCACTTTTCCTTAGGAAAATGCAAATTAAATCAAAGCCAAAGTGAGATACCAGCTCATATCTGTGAGAATGTCCCTTAACAAGAAGTGTTTGTTAGGACATTGAAAATAAGAAAGCTTCATTCATTGTTGGAGGGTACGAAGAACAGTACAGTCCTTGTGGAAAACAATGAGCAGATTCTCAGATTATTTAAAATAGACCATATAATACAATTATTCCATCCCTACATATCTACCATAAGAATGCAAAGACACTACTATGAAATAATATATGCATTTATTTGTTATTTGCAGCATTATTCATAACAGCCAAGCTAAAGAAACAACATAAAGACTCAAGGACATATGAGTATATTGAGATGTGGATTATGTCCACAATAGATTTCTTCTCAGTATTTAAAACAAAACCAGTTCTTTCTATTTCTATCAACATGAATGAAACTGGAGTAGATGATGTCAATAAATTAAGTCAGAGGAAGAATCACAAATAGAATATTTTTTCACATGCAGGTGTTATGTAAAGCAACAAAGAAAAACTATTCAAAACAAAAAAAACTTGTAGAAATCTTAATTGTAAAATTGAGGAGAAGTCTATAGAGGTAAATCCTATTGACTACTAAGAGCCAAAGAAAACCAAAAAACAAACAAATTTATCCATAGTAGCATTTTCTTGACTTTGTTTTTTTTTTTTTTTTTTTTTTTTTTTTTTTTTTTTTTTTTTTTTTTTTTTTTGAGTCACCCTCTGTTTTTCTATCAAGAGCTCTAGCAAAAGAACATTATCCAAACACAATTGTTCAGGAACTCTGAGATTACATGCAGTAATGCTAAACTGAATAAACTACATACATAAAATATACATCTTGACTTCCATATACTTCATATTCAAACCTTTATCACAAATAACTTGAAGGAATTACTATTATTTCAATGAGATATTTAGCTCCAGATAATTTATAATTTGTAACTAATCAGATCTCTTGACTACCAGAGCCAAAACATAAGTTTAAGTGTATGTAATAGAATATATATACACATAGTATATATAGTTTATATATATTATATATGTAGCTATTTAATATATCACAGATATATCAGTAATATATTTATACACTTAGGCACATACATTGAATTCTATTATCCAAAAGTATTTTAATGCCAAATATATACATTGAGTAATTTCAGTGTTGACACCTATAATTGCATCTTGTGAACCTCAAATAATTTATGCTATGTAAATATTTCTTCTCTGGATATCTATATTTCAAGTTATCCAATTTTTATTAACTACTTATAAGTACACAAAATTATAATAGCAATTTCTTTTTACTGTGTGGGCATTCTAGTGGAAATTTGTTTACATTTTTCAATATCTGACTAGGCAATAATGTCTTCTTGTGAATTATGACTATTTTTTTAAATGAGAACATTATTTTAATTATAGGAGTTTTTAAATGTAATATAAAGACTAGCAGAGTAATTTTATTTTAATGATCTCAATTTAAAGTAGTACAGCTATTGTATTCTCACTGCTAGTGAGGTTCTATCATTGTGCATCCCAATACAAAAATATGCAAATAAAGGATGTGAACTTCTTTCTCTACAAAGAGTAAAATTACCTGAGCAATGGTACCAAAAACCAAATCTAAAACTACTTGTGGAGAATGAACAGTCTTCAGTCTCTTGATCAACTTATCAAATTTACCCTTGAATATGGTCACAAAATCAGGTATATACATAGTTTCAGAGGATACTAAACCTCTACTCACCAGGTTTAGGTACTGACTCTATCTAAAATACACCAGGAGAATACATTCCTTGGAAAGAAATCATCTCATTTGTAAATGACATATGCTCCTAAAATGTATATTATCACAACAAATTTGACATTAATTAATTTTACATAGTACTCTGTTGTCATGTGCAAATGACTTTGGTTGATCTGAAGATGTCTAGCATGTAGATAAGGCAATAAAAATAGAATGGAAAGAGAAAATATGAAGTAGACAACATTTTCATTTCATATTATAAAAACCAAAATAGAAAATACTTAAGTAAAAAGTAATGAATGATAAATGTAGCAGGGTGTCTCATTGACTGCGAGAACAACAGTATAACTAGGCTCAAAGAAATTATTCAGTGTCAACACATTTTCCACATTTTGCCTTTTCTATTCCCTAGGCACTTGCTATATTATTCTTTCTTTCCAAAGGTCTGTCATGTGACTGAGATGGCAGAAAACTCACAACAGAGTGCACCAATAGAGCTTTACCTTTCATAAAGTTAAAGTTTCACCCTGCAGAGAGACTGCAGCACCATGCTCTACCTCAAAATCCAATACAATTAGGGAAGAATTATTGTCTTCTCTTGAACGTGGACCCTAACTTTGATCAACTAGTTGCAATTCATTAAATTTCAGTGCAGGAGTCATATACAATGAGAAGTATAGCATCCAGGAAAATTGAAGATAAAGGGTTTTATCATATCTTCTAATCCAATCACATGTCTTACATGTGAATTAAAATCTAGAATGCAATATCTCTTTCCCAAGAGACATTGCTATCTTTTGGGCTTATTTATGTAGTTGAGATGTAACAACTATACTTTCTTTCGATGGGCTTAAAGGAGAGATAGTATGACCCAGCAATACTACTCTTAGGGATTTACCCAAAGACTACAAACATGCTAATTTAAAAGGACCCCTTTACTTGGATGTTTATTGCAGCACTATTTACAATAGCCAATATATGCAAACAAAATACCTCAATGTAGACAAATGGATTGAAATCTATAGAATATGTACACAATGGAATAATTTTCATCAATCAAGAAAAGACAAATTTTTGTCATTCACAGCAACATGGATGGAGCTAGAAGGAATCATGTTAGCAGAAATATGCCAGAAAGAAAATGAGAATACAATATGCTCTCACTTATCTGAGGGAGACAGGGAAAACAAACAAACAAAACAATCAGAGATACAAGAGAAACTTTAAACTATCAGCAGACCTTAAATACAGAGCAAGAGTGTGAATGGGGAGGGTAATCGTGGGTGGGATTGGCACAAAAGACTAAGATAGATGATGACACACAGGTGACAGGATGTAGGGAGAACTCTGGGGCTGACAACAATGTAAAAAAATAATAAATAAAAACAAAAATATAGGGATAATTTATTTTGTTACATATGCTTTTAAATGTCAAGGTTAATATATGTACTAATTTAAAACTCACTATGAAATGAGTTAAATAATGTAATCCTTCAGCAATCCCATTGTACTCCCAGAAGAAAATACCCCTACCATCTACTTTCAATCTTTTAATAACATTGGTGTATATACCTCATAGTCTGAGTATAGATAGATGTGAATTCCCTAATATAAACATAGAGAGACACAAATATGCTTTTAAGTATAAATGGAGTAAGACTTGTTTTTAAAAAATTGTCATGATATGTGTTCCTCTTACTAAGTATTTCCATATTCATTGCATTTTTCAACTGTATATTACAATTATATGTTTATCATAGTTTATGACCTATTTCCTTAATGAAGGATATAATTTCTATATTATAAATATTTTTAACATAATTAAACAAAATTTCTATAAAAACTCCTTATTGTTGGGAATTTAAGAGTCCCCAACAGCTCCTTAATTTCAATAACTTGGTAGAGCATAGGAAAGCTATTCTAATGATAACCATGTTTTATCACAGCAAAAGCATACTAGGTTATAATCAGCAAAGTTAGTCTAGAAGAGACTAGGCCCAGGTTTCCAGTTGTCCTCTCCTGACTGAGATAAATAAACAGAATGTAGTTCTTTCAACAATGATATGCAAATTTGTGTACGCTATTATCATCCTCTGGGAGGTCAAACTGATGTTGTGGCCCACAGCCTCCCCTGTAGATCACATCACCAGCATCAACTCTCTGTCATGAACAAGCTGCAAATAGTCTTATTTCATGCAGGTTATTCTAAAGGTCTAGAGATGATCTCCCAGGAGCTAACTAGATCCTGTTCTGTTTTGGGAATGCATAGGGTTTTAATATTCCACACTCAACTAAATTAACTTTTTTATTCCACAAGCCATCCTCCTGCTCCTTGATCTAAACAGACAGCATACAATTGAACTAAAATACATAGCCACAAATTTATGTCATCTTTTCTCCTGACAAAAACTTCTGAATTAATGAGCTGTGGATTTTTATTTACTCAAGAAAATGACCCTTCAACTGACATGGATTTATAGATTTTTACCTCCCAGCCCAGAAATATGTCAGGTGCACAGCCAAGGTAGTTGTGGATACTGACAGGTATCCAGTAGTGAGCTTGTGGATAACAAGGTTACAACAGCGGCCTTGATATGCTTGGCTTGCACCTAGGTCACCATAAACTCTGAGTGCCTGAATCCATTCAGTTCCTTATTCCAAATAGCAGAAGAATCAGGTCAGTGATACTCTTCAGGGACACCCAGACTGGGTAACTGCAGATTCTTATAGTGCAGGAGGTTATGTAAGATATACTATGAGTGGGAAACAAGGACACATTTTTTACTGTACTACACTTGCCAGATAGTGAGTCTTAGCATAAAAGCCACTGTCTATGTGGAGAAAAGATTCTTTCTCCTATCCCCACTACTACCATATGGATGAACAGTGAATTAGTGAAACTAGGGCATCTCTTAGTCTCTACAAGTCGGTTAGGTGAGAGAAAAACAATTTCACTGTTTTTTTAATAACTCCATGTTGAAGTAAAGAGAGATTGAGTCACATTTTGTTAGGCTGTTGAAAGTATACTAATGCTAAATTGGTGTTAAAAACAGTAACAAAATTCTCAGGTTTTCCATTATTTGCAACAGTTCTCCTGAATTATGCTAACCCCTAAAATTGATTGATACATTGTTATAATAAAGACTAAAATAATTGTCAACTTTCTATTGAAAAATCACTTACTGCAAAGTTAATAAAACTCAATGCTTCTTTAAAGCGCAACTTATGTAGCAAAGGTTTTGAAATCCATTTCAATATATAGGAATTATTGTTGTAAGTCCCATCAATGTGGGTTGAAGTATTAGTGAAGTTCAGATGTAAAAACGTTTTTGTGCCTTTTTGTCTGTGATTCTTTTGCTGTTTTCAAACTAATGATTGGAGCATAAATTATAGAACTATGATACAAGTTCATAATAGTGCACAGTCATATTTTTTTTTCTGTTAATGGCTTAGTTCCATGAGGACTATGCTTTTAATTTCTTTGTATTTTCTTTCAAGAAAAGTCTTTTGTTTCAAATTTTTCTTTGATTCCACTAAGTGCTTTTTTTTTTTCTTTTTGCAGGTAATAGCGGCTTACATCATTGTATAAGATTTAGAGGTCCAGTGTAACCTTTAAAGGTATACATCACCACACCACACCTACCACCACTAAATGTCTTCTACCATAAACTATTGTAATCCTTCCCTTCATATGTCTTATCTTTTTGTTTGGGGTTTAAGCTGTTTACTTACACTGGCTAGTGTAAACATTGCTGCAATGATTAGAATTTAAATGGATATCCCTTTAAATTAGAGTATAAGCCTATCAAAAATTACACCGACATTGTAGAAGTGTTCATTTTTATCCATCGCATCACCAACATGTGCTGTTTCTGGTCTTTTTGACATGGGCCATTGTCACAGTATTGATGTGGTATCTCATTGTGGTTTTGATTTTACGTCCCTCGTGAGAAGTGAAGATGATCATTTTTTCTTATTTCTGTTGTGCAACTTCATGTCATCTTTAAAGAAGTGCATTTTCAGGCACTTCCTCTCTCCCTCCCTCCCTCCCTCTCTTATTCCTTCCCTTCTTTCTTTCCTCTTGCTTTATTTCTGCTGAGTTGTATGAGTTCACTGCAGATCTTAGTTGTTAGTCCCTGTCAGATGTGTGGTGTGCAAATATTTTATCCCATATAAGGGAATTGTTTTAATTATACTTTTTACATTTGTTTTGCATATGCTTTTTAATTTGATATAACTCAATTGTTTACATTTCTTTCATTTTCCTTGCTGTTGGAGATGTATTCACAAAGACATGATGGAAACTTATGGAGTGTTTAAACTATGTTTTATCCTATGTATTTTATGGCTCCAAGTTTTATAACCATGTTTGTTTCCCACTATAAGTATATTGTTTATAAATTTTGTGGTACAGCAATTTATTTTGATTATTTTGCATGTCACTGTCTCCTTTTCCACACACATTTTATTGAAGAAGATTTCCTTTCTCCCATGCTCTGTCTAGGTGAGTTTAATTTTGGATGCAAATCTATTCTATTTGTGTGTCTGTTTAGTGCCAGAATCATATTGTTTTGAAAACTTTATAGCATAGTTTGAAGCACTGCTATTCCTATTTTTTGAGGATTTATTTAACTATTTATGGTCTTTGAGATGCCACATACATTTCAGTATATTTGTTACATTTCTTTGAAGAAAGATATTGATGTGATTCCATTGGGTAAGATGATCATTTTTAAATTGTTGATTCTCCCTATACATTAGCAGAGGATATCTTTTCATTTCTGCTTATCATCCATTTATTTTAACAAAATCTTAGTAGCTTTGATTATATATATATACATATATAAATATATATCTTTTATTCCCTTTGTTGAACTAACACCTAGGTACTTAATAATTTATGCTACAATTTTAGATGGTACTGCTATTTTGAAAAATTTCTCTCCTAAGTCATTGTTGTTGTTTTTTTTACTATAAGAACAAAATGAATGTTTGCATATTAATTTTGCAACCTGTCATTTTATTGAAATGATTTATTTTTTAATTTGCTGTTGCTTTTTTGTCTTGGTGTTTTCTACGTATGTTGTAAAAAAATATCTTCATGCAGTGATAGTCTGACTTCTTTTATTTGTATTGCCATATAGCCTTTTCTTGCCTAATTTCTCTGGCTACTTTCAATACTATACTGAATAGTAGTGGTGAAAGCAGACTTCTTTTTCTTTTACCAGAACTTAGTGCAAAAGCTTTAAGTTTCACCCACAAAAATATTAACAAGGTGTTTTTGTTAAATGAATTTTATTAAGTGAAGTTTTACTCCCTTATAAACATTCTTTGATGGTCTAATTAATGTGTTTAGTCTTATCAAATGCCCTCTCAGCATCTACTGATAATTGCCATGTGATTTCTGTCTTTCATTTTTCAATGTGGGGGAATTGTGTTGATCTATTTTCAGATGTTAAATTATCCTTATGTTTCTAAAATAAATCTCACTTGGTCTTGGTATAAGCCTTCTCACCCATTGTTGAATTTGCTTGTTATAGCTTTTTTAAGGATACTTGCATTTAAGTTTAATGGGCAAATTGGTTGGTACTTTTGTTCTGTTTTGTTTTCCCTGTGGAGTCTTTAGTTCTGATATCAGAATGATATTAGCTTCATAAATTGGATTTAGATTTATTCCTTCTGGCCATTTTTGGAAGAACTGAGAAGGATAGGATTACTTCATCTTCAAGCATTTTAGAAGTTACAATTAAATCTTGTTCCTTACATGTGTGCATGTGTGTGTGTGTGTGTGTGTGTGTGTGTGTGTGTGTGTGGTGCCTATATGATTTGTGATCACCCTTTCATTTATCTGTGTTTGTTTGGTCTGTTTGGGTTTTCCAGACCTCCTTGTTTTAGTCATAGATGATTGTATAAGTATAATTCTAGGTTATTCTCTCTTCTAGGTTATTCAACTTGCTAGTATACACATGTTTATAGTAATCACATAGATGTTCTAAATTTCTTAGATATTTTGAAATTTTTAATCTTTACTTTCTGATTTAAGTATTGGAGTTTTCACACATTTTTTCTTCATCAACTTTGAGGCCACCAATTTTACTTTTGGTTTTTCAGAGAACAAACTTTTGTTTTTATTTTATTTTGAATGCTATTATTTCTAGTTTATATATTTCTACTCTGGTATTTTTTCTTCCATGTACTAGTTTTTGGTTTTGCTTGTTCATCTTTTTGTAATTCCTTAAGTTGAGCTATAATTTATTGAGAAATTTTTAATGATGAGGGCATCTATTGTTATATACCTCATGTAATATTTTTCTGTGACCCATAATGTCAAGTATATGCCATCATTTTCACTTGTCTCAAGTTATTTTTTTAATTTCTTCATTTACTTATTAACCCAATTCAGTAGTATATATGCAGAGCTGTCAGCATATTGGAGTATATTCCTGCTTTGTGTGTATGTGTGTGTGTGTGTGAGTGATTGATTTCTAGTGTGAAACCATTTTTGTCTTTAACAAGGGCCAATTTTTGGGACACGTTCTTTTAAATTACATCCTAACAAAAATTGCCTAAACAAATGCCATGTGTCCCCTGCAAAAATTTCAGCAAGATCTATGTGCTGAAACATGTATAAATGTTGGTATGCCAGTCCATATCATATGTTACCAGCATTTTGATTTTGACTTTATTGTAATTTGTCTACTTGTCAATTTCATCCATCTTTTTTCTTTCAATTTGTCCTTTTCTTCTCCCTCTTTTCTCTTTTTTACTTAATGTTTATGAAAAATAATCAACTGAAATTTTTCTTTCAGTGGTAAATTTATATTGCTCTCTGAAAATGATCAAATATATTCTCTTTTCCTCAGAAACGAGTACCAGTCCTGATTTTTTTTCTTTTTAGTCTCTGACAGTCAAAAAAGCTTTTTATATAACACAAGAATCATCATTATATTATGATTATTAGTATTACTCAGAAGTATTACTTAAACACTAACCATGATATTTTTATAATATCATTCAATTTCATTAATACTGTCATTATCATTAGTATTAAAAAGTGAATATCAACAGGGTACAGTAAGACAACATTGTTAGCTTTATGTTTTCAAACACAAAAAAAAACATGTGCCCCTGGATGAAATGACATTCATATATTTATTTATAGAATCCTGATAAGACATTTGCTTCATATTTGAGTCTGTGAGTCTGCAAAAATTATACCATCAAGTCAGACTCAGCAGTTTTCCTCCATAAGAAAAAGACTCATGTATCACCAACTATTTTAATACCTGTGGGTTAGAAAAATCTAATCAGACATGGGCAGCTTCTGACAAGCTATACAACCTGAGGGCATGACACAAAATCACAACTCAGTAAATCCATATTTGGGGGGAGGGGGTAGAGATAATATCATGCCTTTGCTTTGTGATGATCCAACTTGATGATAATAAAATTCAAATCTAGAAAAATAAAAAGCAATGAATTTTTCCTTCTAGTCTCTCAAACAGTAGATTCTTATATGTTTCATTTATAAACACTAAGTCACCTTAAACACAGATTTACTATATCAGGTTTCTGTAGCACATTTTTGAAATACTGAGCTTAAATTTTAGATAATAGTGTAATTTAGATATATGGAGATACTTTAGCAGTAATGCTGACAGTCTGTATACTCAGAAAAATAGCATCTTGTCAATTAAACTTGATAAAGTTAATAACAATGTCATCAGTGAACTACAAATTCAATAATTCCAAAAGTGAATTGTGTTAGCATTCATTTATATAAGTTTCCATTTCATTTCTTTCCTTGAAACATTCTTATACATTCACTTTGCCATCTTACTGAAAACATTCTCAACATTCAAGAAAATTCTTTTGTTTATCCACTGAACTTAAATTTTGTAATCATGTTGCCACAGCATTAAACATTTATAGCCGGGGAAATTCTGTCTCTTCAGAATATGAATCCTGATATTAACAGATTCCATAACAAGAGTTCAAAGCCTTTATTACAGTTTCTTAGGCAAAGTGGAATGGGAATCCCATACATTGTCTGTATGGGAATTAAGACCCAAATCTTTGAATGTGCTCATTTCCCTGAATCTTCCTCTTTTTATTATAACTACAACCTACCTTCCTGTGGCACTGGCCTCTGTCTTTCTAACCCAGCATTGGGATGTCTGTGATCACCTCAATTATGTCTAATCTCAGTTATTTTCTTGTGCTATGGTTTATTGGTTTTCCTTTCCTAAGTGTCACCTGATCTGCAACTGCATTTAGTCTTTCATCTCAGAAACAGTTCTCATATCTCTTTTATTCAATATCACCGGTAGCTTTAAAAAATCAAAAGCTGATGGTACTCAGCAAAGACACTCTAAAAAGTTCCAGCAAATGCTGATCAAAATGAAGACCTATGAAACTTTTAGGTCACTATAATACCATAATATGTAAACCAAAAGCAAGTGTTCAGTTGTGTGTACACTCAAACACACACACACACACACACACACACACACACAGAGAAAAAGCCAAAAAAAAATAATAGCAGATTAGAGATCTGGGTTTTTGTAGTAATAGATAACAGGAAAAAATGACTGACAAAGTATTATATCCAATATTTTAAATAATAGTTAAGTAATTCTTAGCAAAGGGTGGAAAAGAGAATACCTAGGTCATGCAAAGCAGTTATTTGTTAAAAGTTGTATAGTTGGTTAGGAACATTTAGGTTCTGCTGAGAATTCATTTCAGTCTTTTCTTTCAAGTTGTTTTATGGAGAAAGGTGGGTTCCAACCTCTCTATACTACTATGCTGTCTACAGATGGAATTTGTTTTAACTTTAAGAAAAGTGAAATGTACTGGTGTCCTTTTGATTAGAGTTTTTGTAAATTATGGGTAAATTCCTAGAAGTGGGATTGCTGGGTCAAATGGTAGTTCCATTTTCAGTACTTTAAGGATCCTCCATAAAGCCTTCCATAGTGGCTGGACTAGTTTGCATTCCTACCAGAAGTGTAAGAGTATTCCTTTCTCTCCACATGCATGACAGCATTTGCTGTTGCCCATTTTTTTAAATATATATATATATATTATATATATGTATATATATATATATGGCATTCTTACTGGTATAAGATGGTATCTCTTTTGCATTTTTGCTAATTATTAGTGATGGTTTTGATTTGTATTTTCCTAATTATTGGTGATGGTGAACATTTTTTCATATGCCTATTTGGCATTTGAGTTTCCTCTTTCGAGAACTGCTTTTTAGTTCTTCGCATATTTTGATTGGACTTTTGCTTTATTTTTGATAAATTGTGTGAGTTTTTTGTGGATCTTTGTTATAAGACCTTTATCCCTTGTATGGAGGGCAAAATTTTTTTTGCCCATTTAGTTGGGTTTCTGTATTGATTATCACTCTTTTGCTGTACAGAATCTGTTTAGTTTGATGTAGTCCCAACTGTTTATGTTTTCTTTCATGATTCTGGCATCTGTAAATGTAACCTGGAATAGGTTTCTGGAGTGTAAGTCTTGGAGTATTTTGCCAATATTTTCTTCTATTTATCTTATTGTATTTATGGTTTAAGCTCTTACATCTAAGTCTTTTATCCATTTTGAGTTGGTTTTTGTACATAGTGTGAGGGTATAGTCTAGATTCTTTTTTTTTCCTTTTTTTGCATATAGTGGCCCAGTTTTCCCTGAACCATTTATTGAATAAACTGTCCTTTTCCACTGTATGTGTATTGACCCTTTATCAAAAAACTAGATGACCATATATTAGACTTTATTTCTGGGCATTCAATTCTGTTCCATTTGGCTATGTATCCATTTTTTTAACAGTACCATGAATTTTTAATTATTATGACCTTGTATTATAATTTGAAATCTGGGACAGTGATTCCTCCATTCTCTCCTCTTTTGGTCATGTGGTCTTTATTATTTCATGTGAATATCAGTAGTTTTTGTTCTATTTCTTCAAAGGAAATCATTGGTATTTTTAGTGGAATTATGTTGACTCTGTAAATTACTTTTGGTAGATTGGTTATTTTGATAATGTTAATCCTTCCAGTCCAAGAGCTGGAATATCCTTTATTTGTCTTCTTCTATCCCTTTTAAGAGTGTTTTATAGCTTTCTTTATATAAGTCTTTCACATGTTTTGCTTGGTTTATTACCAACTATTTAAATTTCATTAGCACAGTGGCAAAAAGCATGCTTTTTTATTATTTCTTCTTCTTATGACTGACTCTTTGCATATTAGAGGGCTTCTGATTTCTGTGTGTTGATTTTTAACCAAAAAAAATGTTTTTTGTTTCAACTAGTTTTTCTGGAGATTTTTGTGGTTGTCTACATAAAGTGTCATATAATCAGCATATAATGACAATTTCATTTCGTCTTGCCCTATAGGTATTCCTTTTATGTATTTTGCATGTCTTATTGGCCCTGGCTAGAACTTCTAGTACTATCTTGAAAAGTTTTCATAAGAATGGGTATCCTTGCCTGGTTCCAGATCTTAAATGAGATGATTTCAGATTTTCCCCATTAAGTATTCATGGAAGGTTTTTATTATGTTGAATTTGTCATTGAAGGCTTTTATTATGTTGAGATATATTCTTTTTTCCTGAGTTTTTCAGGGACTTTCATCATGAATGGGTGTTGATTTTTATTGAATGCTTTCTCTGCTTCTATTGATCTGATCATATGGTTTTTGGTTTTCTACTTGTTGATGGGATATGCTAATTGATTCTCAGATATTGAACCATCTCTGTGTCTTTGGGATAAATCTTACTTGGTCATGGTGAATAACCTTTTTTGTGATTTGTTTGATTTCGTTTGCCAAGATTTTGTTTAGAATTTTTGTGTCTGTGTTTATTAGGGATATTGGTCTATAGTGCTCTTTCTTTAACTATTTGTGTTTTTTGTTGTTGTTTTGGAATTAGTGTAATATTTGTTTCATAAAATATGTAGCATCTTCACTTCTTTCTCAATTTTTGGAAGAGTTTTAGTAATTAGGTTTTAGTTCATCTTTGAATGTTCGATAACTTTTGTTTGTGAGGCCATCTGGTCCTGCGGTCTTCTTTTTGGAACTAGCTTTAATGACGACTTCAGTTTCACATCTTGTAATTGGCCTGTTTCAGTCTTCTATTTCTTCTTTGTTCAATTTTGGGTGGCTGTATAGTTCTAAGAATATGTTCATCTCATACAGGTTGCTGCATTTGTTTGCATAAAGATGCTCGTAGTAATCTAGTATTCCCTTTGATTTTTACTGTGTCAGATGTAATTTCTCCTCTTTCATTTGTGATCCTGTTTATTTCAACATTCTCCTTTCTTTGCTCTGTGAACTTTATTAAGGGTTTTTCAATTTTATTTATTTTTTCGAATAATCACTTTCAGCTTTGTTTATCTTCTGGATTATCTTTTGGTTTCTATTTTATTTATTCTTTCATTGATTTTCTAATATGTCTTCTCTGGGTTTTGGATTTTTCCATTGCTCTTTTTATTTCTTTGTTTTTTTTTTCCCCTTTTTGACATGAGCTGTCAGTACGAACTTTCCTCTTAATATCACTTTTGCTGAGTCTTTTACATTTTGGATTGTTGTATCATCTTTGTCATTTGTTTCAATGTACACTTTAATTTCTTCTTTGATTTCCTCTTTTACACAGTGGCCTCTCAGTAATATGTTGATTAGTATTCATGTGGCTTAGTAAGATGGCTTCCTTACTTTAATTTCATTGATTTCTAGGTTGATGCATTTATGATCAGAAAAAAAAGTTGGTATTATTTTAACCTTTGTGTATTTTTTAATGTTTGTCCTGTGACCTAATATATGATTGATTTTGGAAAATGATCTATGTGCATTTGGAAAAAAAATGGTGTATTTTCCTTGCAGGTGCAGTGTCCTATAGATATCTGTTAGGTTCATGTAGTCTAGACCATTCAATTTCTTTCTTGTTGATTTATCCTTTGGTGAGAATGGAACGTTAAAGTTGCCTACCACATATGTATTTTTATTGATGTCTGCTTTCAGTGTTGCTTATAAATGTCTGATGAATTTTGGTGCTCCTTCATTTGTTGAATCTATACTAATAATGATTATACTTTCTGATGTATTACCCCTTTTTCATTACAGTACTATTCCTTGTCCTCTGCACTTTTCTGAGCTTGAAATCTGCTTTATCTTTTGAAAGATTGGCTACACCTGCCTTTCTTTGGCGACCATTTGCTTCTAGCACTGTTTTCCAGCCCTTTATTTTCAGATTATGCTAGCCTTTAGATCTTAATAGTGTTTCCTGAAGGCAGCAGAATTTTTGGTTCTATTTTTTCATCCAGTTTACTACTCTGTGTCTAATAATTGATGGGGTTAGGTGATAATTGGGATTTGAAAGTCTGAAGATTCCATTCTGTTGTTCATTTTGAAGTCCTATTTGATTCCTTGTTTTGTTCTTCCTGTTTATTCTTCTGTTGTTTCGATCATAAGGCTTCTTGTAAGATTTCTGGAGTGGAAATTTAGTAGTGGAGAATTTCTGAAAATTTTGCTTGTCTGAGAAGGTTCTTATTTTTCCTTCACAAGGAAGATCTTCACAGAATAAAGTATTCTTGGCTGGCATTTTTTTGTCTTGGAGTTTTTAAAATAAGTGACTCGTCTCTCCTTGCCTGAAGTGTCTCCTCAGAAAATTCTGAAATCTGTCTAATAGGTTTCCCTTTGTATGTTATCTGTTTCTTTTTCTAGATAGTTTCATTATACTGTCTTTATTTTGGAATCTTGGAAGATTTACAACAACGTGTCCTGCTTAGTTTGATATCCTTCTGACTTCTTGTATGTCTATTTTCATTCCTTGTTCAGGTTTGAAAAGTTTGCCTCCATTATTTCCTTAAATAAGCTTTCAATTCCGATGAATCTCTCTTGTCCTTCTGTGATTCCACTTATTCTAATATTTCCTTTCTTCAGGTACCTGAAAGATCCATGGGTTTTCCTTCTGTCTTCTTTCTTTATATTTTTCTTTTTCTTTGTTGGTCCTTTTGATTTTGGTGTCTTCATGGATACTGATTCATTCTATTTCATCTATTCTATTTTCATGACTTTTCTTTGCATTTTTGAGCTCTATTGCTCATTTTATATCTGGGTCTCTTTCAGTTTCTTTTTTAGGGATTCAATCATATATTTTAGTACATCAATTATGCTACAATTATAGATGCATTCTTTTTTTATTTATACATATATATATTTCACATAAATCACATCATCCCTGGGGCCCCCCCAACACCTCCCCTCCCTGGCCACTCCACCTGGTCCCCTCCCGCAGTTGTGTGCTTTATTTGGTTGTCCATATATTACTGAAACCATTTGGTTTCTGTTTTTTTTTTCCTTCTGACTTGTTTCTGCCAGTATGATTTCTCCTAGGTACATACATGTTACCAGGAAATCATCGAATTTGTCATTTTCTATTGATGCGTAATATTCTATTGTGTATATATATATCACATCTTTTTCAACCAGTCATCTGTCTTGGGGCATTTGGGTTGTTTCCAAGTTCTTGCAATTATAAATAGTACTGCAATAAACATCTGTGCACAGGTATGCTCATTGAGGTCTCTTTTGGGCAGATTCCTAGAAGAGCGATTGCTGGGTCAAATGATAGTTCCATTTTCATTAGTTTGAGGTTCCTCCACACTGCTTTCCATAGTGGTTGGACCAGTTTACATTCTCACCAGCAGTGTAAAGGTGTTCCTTTCCCTCCACATCCACGCCAGCACTTGTTGTTGTCTGTTTTTTGGATGTGGGCCATTCTTACTGGTGTGAGATGGTATCTCATTGTGGTTTTGATTTGCATTTCCCTAACTGCTAATGACATTGAACATTTTTTCATGTGCCTGATAGCCATTTGAACTTCCTCTTTGGAAAAGTTTCTTTTTAGATCCTCTCCCCATTTTTTAACTGGGTTTTTTGTTTTGTTTTTGTTAAGTTGTGTGACTTCTTTTTGTATCTTTGTTATCAGACCCTTGTCGTTTATATGGAGGGTGAAATTTTTTTCTCACTCGGTTGGAATTCTTTTTGTTTTTACTTTTGTCTCTTTTGCAGTACAGAAGCTTTTTAGTTTAATGTAGTTCCAGCTGTTTGTTTTCCTTCATTTTTTTGCCATCTATGGATGTGGCCAAAAATGGATTTGTGAATTCTAACTCATGAAGGGTTTTGCCCAGGTTTTCCTCTATGTATTTTATGGTTTTGGGTCTTATGTCTAAGTCTTTTATCCATTTTGAGTTGGTTTTGGTACATGGTGTGAGGGAGGTATCTTGGTTCATTTTTTTGGCGTGTCTTGTTCCAGTTTTCCCAACACTTTATTGAAGGGGCTGTCCTTGTTCCAATGTAAGTTTTTCACTCTTTTGTCAAAGATTAGTTGACCATATATGTATGACTTTATTTCAGGGGATTCAGTTGTGTTCCATTGGTCTGATTGTCTGTTTTTATACCAGTACCAAGCTGTTTTAATTACTATGGCTTTGTAGTATAGTTTGAAGTTTGGAATAGTAATTCCTCCATTCTCTATTTTCCTGGTCAGGAGGTTTTTAGATAATCGAGGTCTTTTGTTATTCCATATGAATCTCTGTAATTTTTGTTCTATATCTTTAAAGAATGTTGTTGGAATCTTTATAGGGATTGCATTGAATTTGTTGATTGCTTTTGGTAGGATGGCCATTTTGATGATGTTAATTCTTCCAATCCATGAGCAGGGAATGCCTTTCCATTCCCTTATGTCTCTTCTATCTCCCTTTAGCAGAGTTTTGAAGTTTTCCTTATATAGATCTTTCACGTGTCTTTTTAGACTTACCCCTAGGTATTTTTTTTTTTACCCGTGCAATGGTAAATGGATTTTTTTTTAATTTATTCTTCTTCTGTTTGACTTTTTGTGTAAAGGAAAGCTTCTGTCTTCTGTGTATTGATTTTGTAACCAGCTACTTTGCTGAACTGGTTTATTGTTTCAAGAAGTTTTTCTGTGGATTTTTTTGGGTTCTCTACATATAGTATCATGCCATCTGCATATAATAAGAGCTTCAGTTCTTCTTTCCCCATTTTTACTCCTTTTATGTCTTTCTCTTGTCTTATTGCCCTTGCTAGAACTTCCAGTACAATGTTGAAAAGTAGTGGAGAGAGCGGGCATCCTTGCCTGGGTCTGGATCTTAATTGGAATGATTTTAGTTTTTCTCCGTTTAAGGTGATGTTTGCTGTAGGTTTGTTATAGATGGCTTTTATTATGTTGAGATATGTTCCTTTTATCCCCAAATTTTCAAGAACTTTTATCATAAATGGGTGTTGAACTTTATCAAATGCTTTCTCAGCATCTATTGATATAAGCATATGGTTTTGGTTTTCTCCTTATTGATGTGGTGGATTATATAAACTGATTTTCAAATGTTGAACCATCCTTGTGCCCCTGGGATAAATTCTCCTTGATCATGGTGAATAATGCTTTTTATATATCATTGGATTTGGTTTGCCAAGATTTTGTTTAAAATTTTTGTGTCCGTGTTCATTAGGGAAATTGGTATACAGTTTTCTTTCTTTGTGCTGTCTTTATTTGCTTTTGGTATGAGAGTGATGTTTGCTTCATAGATTGTGTTTGGCACTTTTCCTTCTTTCTCAATTTTTTGGAAAAGTTTTAGTAGTGCTGGCGTTATTACATCTTTGAATTTCTGGTAGAATTCATTTGTGAAACCATCTGGTCCTGGGCTTTTGTTTTTAGGTAGAGTTTTGATGACTGCTTCAATCTCGCTGGTAGTGATTGGTTTGTTTCAGTTCTTTACTTCTTCCTTATTTAGATTTGGGTGGTTATATCTTTCCAGGAATTTGTCCATCTCATCCAGGTTGTTGTATTTGTTTGCATATAGGTATTCATAGTAATATCTGATTATCCTTTGGATTTCTGATGTGTCTGTTGTAATTTCTCCTTTTTCATTTGTAATCCTACTTATTTGATTGTTCTCTCTTCTTTTCTTTGTGAGGTTTGCAGGGGGTTTATCAATTTTATTTATTTTTTCAAAGAACCAACTTTTGGTTTTGTTGATTTTCTCAATAGTCTTTTTGCTATCCAGATTATTTATTTCTGCTTTTATTTTTATTATTTCCTGTCTTCTGCTGGATTTTGAGTTTTTTTTGTTGTTCTTTTTCTAGTTCATCGAGTTGGGAGATTAGGTTATTCCTTTGGTTGCTTTCTTGTTTTTTGATATGAGCCTGTATTGCTATGAACTTTCAAAAATGCTTTTGTTGAGTCCCAGACATTTTGGAATGCTGTGTCTTCTTTGTCATTTGTTTCAAAGAAGGTTTTAATTTCTTCTTTAATTTCCTCAATTACCCAGTCTTCATTTAGTAACATGTTGTTCAGTTTCCATGTGTTGGACTTTCTTATTGCTTTATTTTCATTGTTCATTTCTAGTTTAATGCCTTTATGATCGAAGAAAAGAGTTGGTACTATTTTAATCTTTGTATACCTGTTAATGTTTGCCTTATATCCTAATATATGGTCAATTTTTGAGAATGCTCCATGTGCATTTGAGAAGGTGTAGTCTTTTCCTTGTGGGTGTAATGTCATGTAGATATCTATAAGGTCCATACAGTCTAGATCTTCATTTAGGGCTTTTGTGTCTTTGTTTAGTTTTTGTCTTGTTGATCTGCCCTTTGGTGAGAGTGGTGTGTTGAAATCACCTACCACATATGTGTTCTCACTGATGTCTGTTTTCAGTGCTGTTAGTAGCTTGATGATTTTGGTGCTCCCTCATTTGGTGAGTATATGTTAATAATTGTTATGTCTTTGTTATATACTGACCCTTTTACCAATGTGTAGTATCCTTCTTTATCCTTGCCACCTTTTTTTAGTAGAGTCTACTTTATCTGTTATTAATATGGCTACTCCTGCTTTCTTCTGGGGGCCATTTGCTTGTAGAACTTTTTGCCAACCTTATACTTTTAGTCTGTGCTTATCTTTTGTGTTTAAGTGTGCTTCCTGCAGGCAGCAGAATGTTGGGTTTTGTTTTTTGATCCCTCTGCTACTCTGTGTCTTTTGATTGCTAAATTGAGACCATTGACATTTAAGGTAATGATTGATACTTGCTGTTCTGGTGGTGTTGACTTTTGGAGGGTCATTTGGAGGTTAGTTTCCTTTTTTTTTTTTTTTTTCTGATACTTGAGATTCTGAAGTCGGTTTCTTAGTTGTCATTTTGATGTTCCAATTAACTTCCTTGTTTTAGTCTGTTTCTTCTTCTGTTGGTTTTAATCTGAGGGCTTCTTGCAAGATTTCTTGGAGTGGTGGTTTAGTGGTAGCGTATTTCTGGAGGCTTTGCTTGTCTGCGAATGTTTTTATACTTCCTTCATAGAGGAAAGAAACCCATGCAGTATAGAGCAATCTTGACTGGCATTTTTTTATCTTGGAGTTTTTCAAGCTATGACTCCATGCTCTCCTTGCTTGGAGTGTCTCTTCAGAGAAGTCTGAGGTCAGCCTAATAGGTTTTCCTTTGTATGTTATCTGTTTCTTTTCTCTAGCCAATCTCATTATTTTTTTCCTTATCCTGGACTCTTGGAAGTTTTACAATGATGTGTCTTGCTGTGGTTTTTCTTTCGTTGATGTAGTTTGGTGTTCTTTTGGCTTCCTGGATGTCAAATTTCATTTCTTTCTTCAGGATTGGAAAGTTGTCCCCCATTATTTCTTTAAATAGCCTTTCAGCACCCATATGCTTCTCCTGTCCTTCTGGGACACCATAACTCTTATGTTTCCTCTCTTTGAGGAATTGGACAGATCTCTAACTTTTTTTTGTATTTTCTTACCTTGTGTCTCTCTTTCTCTGTCTTTCTTCTTCCTCTCAATTTCAGTGTCTTCCAAGGTACTTATTCATTGTTCAATTTCATCCAATCTGCTTTGGTAACTTTTCCCTGCTTTTTTGAGCTCTTCTGTTGCTCCCTTTATATCTTGGGTTTCTTTCTGGATCTTGTTCAGGTATTCAATTTTATTCTTCAAGTCTTCAATTATTTTATCTTTGCTGATGTTTTCTTTTGAGCTCTTCTGTTACTCCCTTTAGTTCTTGGGTTTCTATCTGGATCTTGTTCAAGTATTCAATTTTATTCTTCAATTCTTCAATTATTTTATCTTTGTTGATGTTTTCTTTCTTGATGTTTTGCATTTCTTCTTCCAGCTTATTCAGTTTCTCTTCCTTGCTCACTTCTTTTTGTTTATGTTTTTCTAATGCTTCCCTTAGCTCTTTGAATGCTTGTAACATGCATAGGTTTAGCTCCTTGTCTGGGAGGTGGCACATTTCTTCAATGTTATATTTGTTGGTTTCTAGAGTTTGTTTTTATTTTTTTCTTAGGTGGTGTATTGGTTTCTGTGGGGATTGCTGGGGTTTTTGCTTTTTCCTCTTTCCTGTACTTTGCTTTCACACTTCTTCCACATATTGAGTGACTATGGCTCTAATATTGCCTGGCATGATGAGTGGAGTTTCCTAGTAGTTTGTGGTTGATTCTGTCTTTGTGTCTATGTAGCTGAGATAATTTTTTTTATTTCCTTTGGCAGATTTGGGTGTGTGATACGGGTATGTGGTTGTTATGGTATATTGTTTTCTTTTCTTGTAATTTATGCCTTAAGGCTTATTGGACAACACCTCAGTTCTGCATTCCCCTAAGAGAGATTATGATTAGTAGATGCTATATGGCTTCTTCTGTGGTTCTTTATGGGGGAGGAGTATAGGTGTCTTTTGTGGTTGTTCGTTTTTATTTATAGTCCTGTTGGGTTGTCAACAATCAAGTCTGGAAACTGCTCAATGTGAAATGTCTGTCTACATTGTAGGTTTTTTTTTAATTAAAATATTGTTGAAATGCTAAAAACTTGTGCACTTGTGGAAATAAAATCTGCTACAACCAATTTGGGAAACTGGTAAATCTAGCAATATTAAAAATGCATGTTTACTATGACCTGGCTATCCCTATCTTAAAAATAAATATTAGAATATTCTTGTGAATATTCACCATAAGTAACATGTAGGAATATTCATATCCGTGTTTTCTCATGTTAGTCAAAATTGGGAATAACAATTAACAGTAAATTATGTAAGTGAAAATATCAAGGTTTTGATTGATACCTAATTTTGCTTTTTACCTATTGGGTAACCAATTATAAAAAATAACATAACTCTGATATCCTAAGTTTTATTACCTGGGAAGTAGGGGTAATAACAGCATCACAATATAGGTCTGCCTTATCTGCATTTGACAAAACATTCAACTAACAGAGACTATAACAAGTAATACTTTCCTAACATTGTTTTAGGTACCAGAAGCAAAGTAATAAAACATACAAATATCTTGCTAATGAAGCTAACATGATTGATAGCATTTTATTTTAGAAATAGATAGCAACAAAAGCAAGGTATAGTTTAGGGGAATTGGGAATATCTGGAAGAAGTCCTTTACAATATACTGATCACAAGAATCTTGCATGATAAAATGGTAATTGATCTGAGACTTGGATGATGATAACACTCCTATAAAGATTTAGCAAAACAAGATTTCTAAGACAGAGCAACATAAAATCCCCAAATCAAAAGGAATTTTGTAGCAATCAGCCTCTGGTTCTGCAAGCTAAAATGAGAATGACCCAGTTGAGACCAGAGGATTAATCACAATCAGTCATGTAAAGGTTTATATCTGTTATCTCTATGTATTCCTGCCTATTTTCGGTAGACGTGATGAAAGAGATTTTTGTTTTGTTTTGCATTTGTTTTCCCCATTGTATTTACTAAGAAGCATTAAGAATGACAACAAAACAGCTGCAGCATTTTTTTCGTAATTGCTGAGTGATATTCAGTTAACAGAACAACAATTATATTGTACAAGCTGCATCAAAAATAACTGAGGATAAGAAACTATCATCTCCATATATAACTGATTTGTGTTGTTCTCCAAGAAGAACTTGTTTTAAATTTCCACATCAATTTACAGTCTCTCAACTTTAGGAGGCAAATTTAGTGGCTATTGAAAATACCATCAGAAGAGGAAGATCAAAACACACAATTGATAATGTGTTGACTATTCAAAAAAAAAAAAGATATAGTACTATTTAAAATCAAGTCCTACACAGTCTAACATTTCAATACTTTCATTCAACGGAGTAAATTGTGTTGAGGGGAGATAAATACTGTGTATACCGGGGTAGGGGGCTGTTCTAAATCCCTCTTCCTCATCATCTTCATCATCATCTTTGTCTTCCTACTCTTATTTGATATTATCTGTTGTGATGTTTTTGACAAAAGCAATTTTTCCTTTAGTTTGATATGAAACAGTTTCTTGTCATGTTTTCCAATCATTTCTGCAGCCTTCTTCTTATATATACTTCCTGTCAACTGTAGCAGTGCTATTCCACATTTCTTCCAGTTTATATGCAATATCACCAATGGATAGAAGAGGATGTTCTGTGATATTTTGTCATATTGATTCTATTTGTAATTTTGGTAATAGTCATATTCCCCCTTCAGGTATTCATCACCACCATAGAGCACCTGCCACCAAGTCTTATCTCTCCCCCACCCCAAACCATCGCTGCTCCAGTGCTTCAGTTCATAGTTAGCTTTCAGTAAGTAGTTGTTAAGTTTGTTTCTGACTCTGTTTAGTTTTTCTATGTTCTCCTTTGAATTTTAGATAATAGAAAAAAAGCAAGAAAAGGTTGAAGGAGGCTTCTTGGGTACATTAGGATTCTTGAACTTCTTTTTTGTTTTCCTGTAGGGGACATTTAAGTTTTCATTTCTCTTACATAAAGGGGTTTATCCTCCATTATCAAGTCTTAAAAATTCCCTTTGGCTGTTGTGGACATGATCGTCCATCACTTTGAGCACTTTTTACAAAACTCTGAGAAACTGACAGAGGGATCTAGGTCTTATGCTCACTCCTTCTTATAAGTTTGCACATACACACACACACATTCAAACATATAAAATGTTGATACTGAATTCTTGATATCTTCCTTGTCCATGTTTTCTTAGCTTCCCTGAGTAAGGAACAGGTTTTTCCAGTGTCCATCCAACTTTCACTTGCACTGGCATCATGAGACACAGGGTACTGAGATGATTGTGAGGGCAGGAACCATATACCTCCTTACTCCCTGTTCTGGGACAAGTCAGTTAAAAAATAAAGTACTTTTCTTGAATAAAAGAAGTGTTGCATACTTGTTTAAGCCAAATTTTTGTATTGAGTAATACTAATGCATAACAATTGGTATTATCAATTATATTTAATAGATTTTAAGTAGAAGCAGATACAATAAGCTATAAGTTTATTTTCAGCAATAATAATTAAAACAGTGTGGTATTGAAACAAAAACAGAAGTGCTCCAATGGAATAAATTTAGAAACTCAAAAGTAAAATCACGTGTTTATGGACAAATAATATATAATTTAAAAAATGAAGTATATGCACTGGCACAAGGAAATAATTTTTAATAAATGCTGTTGGTGAAATTGAACTGCCACATGCAAAAGAATCAGGATAGACCATTATCTTACATGATACATGAAAATCAATTCAAAATATATAAAGCACTTGGATGTAAGATTGAAGGTATTTTAAATTATCTTATATTCAAATTCTCATACCATGCATGGCAGTTATATGAATAAGCTTTTCCCTTTTCCCTTTTTGTGTCTCAAGTTTAAAATCAATTGACTCATCAATTAAAATTGACATATTTGATGAATTTATGGAAACATGGATGTAATAGAAGAAATCATATTAGCAGAAATGAGTCAGAAAGAAAAAGACAGAAACCAAATGGTTTCGTTAATATATGGACAACCAAACAAAAGTACACACGGGTGGGTAGGGACCAGCTGGAGCAGTCAGGGAGGGGAGGTGGTGGGTGACCCCCAGGGATTAAAATGATGTGAAATATATATATATAAATACTTATATATATTTATATATATATTTCACATCATTTATATATATAAATTATATTTTATATATATTATATATTATATATATAATTATATATTATATATTTATATTTATGTTATATATATAAATTATTTGATTAATTTTTTTTAAAAAAGAAGTGAAAAATGACAGGAAAACACGACACCCTGCAAATGCCCAGAGTGAAGTGTGGATTAAGGAGATGATCCAGCACTGCTATACCATGTCATTAAATTCCTGCAGCACTCACAATAAATAAATAAATATATAAAAAATAAAATCAATTGACCTGAAAATCTTTAATAAACAATGGGCTAATCTTATAAACAACTATACTATTAGTTAGCTTGCTAAAAAGTTTCTAGAGAGAAATAGGTTCCCACTTTTCCAGGCACATATTATTGATTCTAGGGATAAATTGCTGCAATACTATACAAACAACATCCATTAAATCTATTGTGCCCATTATACTCAGATTAATGGCATGAGGTGCTCAGGAAGGAAGAGAGACAAGAAGAAAACTAAACTTATTGATTTTTTACAAGGTTGTAAATTGAGTAAAATACTAGAGATGAACAGTTCTAAATCACCCATGTTTATTTATGCAATGTTTCTTTACATCTAATAGATAAAAATTTTGCTCTCATTTACCAGATTCCAAGGGAAAAAATCAAGTAGTAGGCATTTTGATTTCATCATTCATATCTAGCAGGATTTGTTTTGTTTAGAATTAATTATAATAATCTAAGTACATATTGATTTTCAAAGCTTCTCTTTTGATAGTTTAAGAAATGATGTTTTGCTCTAAAAATGATAAAGTTTTTTTTGTTTTATTATTTTATTTTAGTTAAATTTTATCTTTCTCTGAACTGAAATTATTCTGCATGCAAAAATATTTATTTTTTAATAAGCTTCATTTACTACAAATGGAAAGATGTATTGACAAAATTTCTTAAAAATCTGTTATTTCAAAATTGGTTTTATAACTAAAGAATGTATATAAAGGATATGCTTTAAAAATCATATAACAATTTATCTCTATTTCCACTTTGACAAATAACTTATTAGTCATGATGCTGAAATTATCACTTTTAGGCTTATTTAGTGAGGAAAATGTGGACACCATTTTTTACACATATATGTAAAATTTAATTTTGTCTTAGGTTTGCAATTACAGTTCTAGACACAAATATCCATTTTGCTATAAACTTCAAACTGAGATGTATGGGTTCCATGGAGTATCCCTAGGTATGGTACATGGAATCAGGAAAATTAGTGGTCTAAGAACCAAAATTCTATTCTACTCACTTCTCGACCTTTTCTTAAGAAAATGGAGAGTTCCCTTGATTGGTCTGTAGTGCTGAACTTGGGTAAAATATTTTCAGAACAAAATATTTATATATAAAATATATGTAAAAGGGAAAAATGTGAATATTGTCATTATTACTATTTACTAGTATACAGAAGGTCATTAGAAAATTTAACAAGAAATTAAATTTGATAATATACAAGCCAAATAACACTCATTATATGATAAGACAATCATAGGCCTCAGAAACAATCTCATGTTTAGATTTATTCACACATAGGTCAGATTATTATTTCTATCTAGAATTTTTAGAATCTTCTATCCTAGACACATAGCCAACACCACACACACACACACACACACACACACACACACACACACACACACATGCAATTTCACTTAAGATATCTCAAAGCAGCATGGTACTGGAGCAAAAACATACAGTCTACCAATGGATCAGAATCGAGCACCCAGAAATAAAACCACACTTGTATGGCCCACTCATATTTGGCAAAGGGGCATAAAACATACACTGGAACAAGGATAGTGTCTTCAATAAACAGTGCTGAGAAAACTGAACCAGGATATGCAAAAAAATGAACCAGGACAATTCTCTCATACCTTGCACTAAAACCACTTAAAATGGATAAAAGACTGAATTAGATTAGATGTAAGACATGAAACCATACAATACATAGCGGAAAACTTGGGCAAAACTTTTGAAGTCTTACACTTCAGAAACACCTTCCAAGACACACCTACAGTTGGCAAAAAAAGAAAAAAAAAAGGAAAACATAAACAACTGGGACTACATTAAACTAAAAAGATTTTATACAGCAAAAGATACAATAATCAAACCAAAAAGAAACCCAATAGAATGGGAGAAAATTTTCACCCTCCATTCAAGTGATAAGGGTCCAATAACAAAGATACACAAAGAACTCACACAACTTAACAAATAAAAGCAAAAAGTCCAGTCCAAAAAATTGGGAAAGAACTAAAAAGTCACTTCCCCAAAGAGGAAACACAAATAGCTAACAGGCATATGAAAAAATGTTCCACATCACTAATAATCAGGGAAATGCAAATCAAAACCAAACTGAGATACCATCTTACACCATAAGAATGGTAAGAATGGCAAGAATGGCCCATATATTTAAAAAAAAAAAAGGACAACAACAAGTGCAGGTATGGATGTGGAGAGAAAGGAACACTCTTAACACTGTTGATGGGAGTGCAAACTGGTCCAGCTACTATGGAAAGCTGTTTGGAGGACCCTCAGACTACTGAAAATGAAACTACCATTTGATCCAGCAATCCCACTACTGGGAATCTACCCAAATGTCA